>OX451215.1:739629-838600 GCA_949628195.1 Phasia obesa | reverse complement strand
TATTATAATCGTGTTTTTAAAAAAGTGTTTTGCCCCTCCTGGACATTTGTGAATTTTGGGTTCTGACTATTTACGATTTAGTGTGCGATAATACACTAGTGCGAAGTAGATAACTTCGGTAGAAGTTTTACATTTCACTATGTCTACCTCTTTATATATAATAATTTAAATTGGAAATTTACTGTGTAAAATTAAAAAAATTATAACGAATTAAAAAAATCTGAATGTAAAATAATGCATTGGTTTAAAAATTCACGCTATTTCTTTTTAGAACATCTATATATTGTGCTGCTGCTGCATCTTATCCTTAACTGAATTAAAATATTTATATTATTTTTTATTTCAAGAAACGCATGCGTATCCTTAAATCTTTTAAACATCAAGTAAATTATTTGTATTTCATTTGATAGCAAAACATATCTTGCCGATTGGTTAAATAATTCTATACATACATATTATCATCATATAAAGATATCTGAAACAAGAAATATATTTAACTTAAAACTTGCGATGCCTCTATTGAGCAATAATATAAACTATAAATGGAAGTAAAATAGAATAAACTGAATTATTTACCCGAACAGAAATGTTTCAAATATCCTAAAAACTCAAATTCCAAATCAAATCCTTCATCTTTTGCAATAACGAAAACTCCCAAACTTTCAGTTTAGCTCCCAAAATCTGACAGTCCTCATCACTACGTAACAACAAAAAAACAACAATAAAAATATATTGTCGTGAAGCCTACGCAATTCTGTTAAATCTATTCATTTAACAATCGCCTAACCTGATTTTAAAGTTTTCACTGTATTTATATTGTAATATTATGATAAAAAAAACACTTAGCAATTACCTTGTCTTAAAACGATCCAATTGATGTTATTTATTTTTTTAACAGCTAAATAAATAAAACTTCGGAATTTGCATTTACTTTAGTTAAAAAGTTGCGCTACTTATTTTATTTCAAACCCTTAGATAAGATTACTTTTTCAACATAAAACGTATGAAAAATTAATATTTATTTTGCTTCTTCATTAAAATTGCTTTTAATCTTGAGTTATTTTTGTTTAAAAGTTGCAAAAAGCAAAATCCGCCTTCATCATTCTCGTTTACAAAACAGTGTAAAATTCAAAACCTAAAGCATCAATTTCTAAGAAAAAAAAATAAAGAAAACGAAAACAACTCCAATGTACTCAAATTTGCACCGTTGCAACATTTTTAATACTTAGTCCAAAGCCCTTCATTTGGTAAGACATCATTTACGCGATTTGGCATACTCTCCACCAAATTCTCTACAATTTCTTTTGGAATATTCTTTCATTCATTTTGGATCTACTACCAAAGCTCGTCCAACCGCCTCTTCACGATTGACCACAAATTCTCAATCGGATTGAGGTCGGGACTTTGTGCTGGCCACTGCATTAATTGAAAATTTTGCTCACCGAGCCATTCTTTCACGAAAATTACTTCTTCTGCAGGATAGGCGCTCTTATCTACAAAATCGAGAAGATGAGTATGCAATTCCTCAAATAGTCTCCTTTCTTTACTATATTGTAAATTTTTTGCAGTGGTCCAAGGTCCCACCACGTAAAGCAATCCCATTCCACGTTTCCTCCACCGTGCCTCACATTTTGCTTCACATGGCACCTTTGAATTATATTGTTTATCGTCTGAATATTGTTTATCGTCGCATTGGAAACGGTTGAATTTGGATTCATCTGACCAGATCACTCGTTTCCAGTAGTCCAGTGGAAACAACAGAACCCCGTTTTTGTACCCTTATGACCCCTGATAGACTCACTTTAAGTTTTGAAATTTCCCGGGTAGAACAGCCTCTTTCAGTCATGGCCCGGATCCACTCCTCGATGGATTTTGAAAATTGAAAAATAACGGTACTTTTTCAATACTTTTCTTCAAATTCTTCATAAAATGCAGAGGTGCAAAATTGAGTACATAAGATTTGTTTTGGTTTTTTCGTTTTTTTCTTAGTGCTTGATGCGCTTTCTTAAAAATTTTATATAATTTTATAAAGTACTAGATACTTCATAAACGACAATAAAAATTTTTGGATTTGCTTTATTTCTTTTATATTTATGAAACAAAAAGTGCTCAAAGTACAAACATGTACTCAGTTGTGCACCTCATATATATATATATAAACTATATATATATAAACTAGCTATCTCTGGTGCGCTTCGCTACACCCATACACAAAAAACACAAGAAGAAAAGTATGACCATATTTTAACGCGAAAACGCACGCTATTCTCTAGAGTATCCGCATGGGTATGGGGTTTACTTGTACCCACTTTAAAGACCATACCTATTATATTTCTCTATATACACAATAATAATATTTCACTTTGTATGGGAGGCAGACTAAGCGCCTTAGCACAAAGGCTACTCTTGCAAAGTTTCAAGGCGCTATCTATTGCAGTTCGCCAGGAACACGATAATAACACTGTGAAACACCAAAATTATTCAGGGTTCTCATATACCAATTTTGTTTTATTGGAGTCCATGGAAAACGAAAATACTTTTGGTTTTTTTATATTTTTTGGTATTCTTATATTTTCAGATTTAACAGGCATAACTTCTTCGTTTTACAACAGATTCTATTATTTCAATTTTTAGAAGGTGCAAATATTCTCTTTCAAATAGCATATACCTTTTTAAAATCAGGTAAGAAATGGCTAAGTAAAGTGGTTGAAATATAAAAAAAAAAACGCATCAAAATACAAAAAAGTTTTTTCACCGGGTTCTAGGCTGCTTATGAGATACCATATAATGTATTTATTTATTACTATGTGAAAGAAAAATTAATTAGCTTTCAGAAATGGGTAATAACAATAAAATCGGTTAAAAAATGCATGACTTATGCAATTTTTTCTGTTTTAACTTTTGGGTTTTTTATTTAAAAATAACATGTATTTCTTTGCTTTTTATAAACTTCGCTGTCAGTATCACGCTTTAAAGACCAGCAGTATTTAGAAAGCATGCTGATTTTATTTTTTCCTATATAACGCTGTTCAATTTTAGATATTTCCTGGTGAAATCTCTTACCTTGCTCATCACTCATCCGTCCTAAATTTAATGGAAACCTTTTCAAATGAGCATGTAAATAATGTAGTTTTATTGACATTTTGCAACCCATTGCATGGTAGGCAGAAAGCATATTATTTACTATCTGCTCATAATTTTCACTTTTTGTGTTTCCAAGAAAATTTTCGCACACTGAGACAAAACCATTCCATGCATTTTTTTTTCAAGATTAATTTTTTGTATGAAATTGTCATCTTTTACCAATTTTCGTATTTGGGGGCCAATAAAGATACCTGTTGATTACACACAAATTAGTTTTTATTATACATGCGTTCATAATATATTTTTTACCTTATTTTAATTTTCCGCTCGTAATTCGGGGAAAAATCTGTTCAAGGTATTTGAATGCAGGTCCATTTTTATCAAGGGCTTTCACGAATTGCTTTATTAAGCCCAACTTTATGTGCAACCGAGGTAAAATAATGTCTGTTGAATTTACTAACGGGATATTTATACTATTTTTTTCACTAATAATAGCTGTTGTACGTGGACAGCCGAGAAGAATCTCGACTGTCCCATTCACATAAATAGCAGGGATACTTTGTGTTACCACCTTGCAAGCCATTCAAAATTGTTAGTACTTTCAAATCAGCCACAATTAGCCACTTGTGCGTAGTATAACCTATGGCATTTAGTATTAGAGACACACTATCATACGTTTCTTTGATGTTTGTAGCGTAAGCCAACGGTACTGAAGGGAGCGATCCATCGTTATGCAAAAGCACTGCCTTGAAACCTTGAAATAGAAGATAAACATATATAAGTAAAATAAAAGGAACTATATCAAAAGTACTTATATTACTTTTTGTTGAACCATCAATAAATAATCTCCAATCTTGAGGAACATGACTATATCCAAGTTGTTCAAACAATTTATTCACATCATTGCAGTAAGCCAAATCACTAGTTTCATTGCTTTCGTTGAATAGTGATCCAAACAAACTGGTTTCCTCGGTCCTGCGAAATGTAATGTTAACATTTTCTTGCAAATAGTTCCACTGTTTAAATCTTGAACCTAAAAGTTCGGTTTGTCTTTTCGACAATTCTAAATCCCGAACTAGATCATGGAATTCGCCTTGGGACATAAAGTGTTGGCTTTTAAATTCCCTTTCGGAAGGAACATATTCTGATTGGGGGCTTACAACATGGCTTGGAGATGACTTAAACTCAGTTAAATCTGGTGACATTCTTTCTGGAACAACGTCGTTTTTCTGACGCGATACAGTCTTAATTACACTATCAACATTTTCGTATTTCATATGTTGTCTTATTTTAAAATAATATCCTCTTGTTTTCGTTAAACAGAAATAGCAATTATTTGGTCTATGCACACGTAGTGGAAGCCAGTTTACCGGTTCGAGAAATGGCAATACAAAAGAGCCATCTGGACAATTTTTCCAGGATCTTAGTGTTGTGTAAAAAGACGAACAACAAAGTGATGGTATATACCATTTTCCCTGTTCTAAGCGACGACTAAAATATTCTTCATAAAGGGGAATAATATGCTTATTTACCGACACATCTATTTTATGTCGTTTATCCACAAACGATCCACATATAAGACAAAAGATGTTCCTTTTACTACACATTTTTATATAAACTTTAATAATAACACTTTGCATTAGTTCACTTATTAAGTATATTTGCACCAAAATCACTCCGATGGTTATTGTTTACCTACAAAAACTAAACTGTGCCATTTTCGCAACCGCAATCTTTTATACCAAATTTTTGGTACTATTGTAGGCAGTATTGGTCTTTACCTGTTGAACCCATTAGTTAAAAAATTAACAATTTTTGTAAGCCATAAAAAAAGAAAAGTTTAGAATGTGTGTTTTTTAAGTCGGACCTAAACAGGTAAAATGGCTTAATTAGTATGCTATTTTTACTGTATGAAATACTCTTTTTTAAACACTCCCCTTTCTGTACTCAAACAGGTACAATGGACATTAGTGGGTTAATTAGAATTTGTTTTTATGCTAAATCTTGTTGTGGTTGGTGGGTTTTCAGAAAAAATGTACAAAAGTCATTTATTTTAAGAAATTTCTAAATAAAAACCAAAAGGTTAAAACACAAAAAATTGCATAAGTCATCCATTTTTTAACCGATTTTTGTTACCCATTTCTGCAAGCTAATTAAATATCATTTCTCATTATAATAAAAGAATATAATGTTTGGTATCTCATAAGCAGCCTAGAGCCCGGTGAAAAAACTTTTTGTTTTTTAATGCGTTTTTTTTCACATTTCAACCACTTTAACTTAGACATTTGTCAATCGATTTTAAAAATATATATCTTCTTTAAAAGATAATGCTGACACCTTCTAAAAATTGAAAAAATAATAGAAACCTGTTGTAAAGAAGAATATAAAAATACGCGTTTTTCTCTACATTTACAGTTATAAAACCACTTTTCGAAGTGACTTAAAAAAACCAAACCTATTTTCGTTTTCCATGGACTCCAACAAAACAGAATTGGTGTATGAGAACCCCTGAATATATTTTGTTTAACATTTGTATCATAGTGTAATTTTTACTTTGTATGGGCGATACTACGCCAACTATTCCGGCTATAACTTATGAACTATTACACATACAGAGACCGTTTGTACATAAAAACCTTGGTATTGACGTCAACTTTCATATAAACTTTGCAGAAACAAAATCGGTTCAAGCATTCCAGAGAACATCAATTTCTAACACAATGTAACTTTTTTTTATATATATAGATAGTATATATATATTTTTTTGGGAGTTTTTTTAGTCAACAATTTTTATTTCACTTGCTTGAAATGAGATGTTTAACGTGTTGTTGAGATTTAAAATGGTAAAGAGGAAGAATGATTTTAGGATCGAATTGCTAAAATTTGATGTGGTGTGGAAATATTCGCGCACATTTTGTTAATTTATATTTCTCTTTCTAGAGAAAAGTTTCATAATAATAAGAATTATATTCCTTTGGCCTCATTTAAATATTAATCAATTTGAAAGAAAAGATAGTCTGGCGTCGAGCTTGACTATCGTTTCCTTAAAATTGATTAAGAAAATTTTTATCATAAATGAAAATCTATATTTTTCAAAAAAGATATTAATCATGATGTGTGATGTGTTTTGTTAAGATTTTGTCTAAAAAGTTGATTTATATCTTGCAACTTTTGTTTAAAACATTCAAATACGGTAGTGAATTGAAATAATTTTATGATGATGAAGGATTTAGTGATTTAGAAAATACATGACACTCTATTAATATCTGACTTTTCTTTATAACTAATCACATGTAATAACGAATTTAAACCTATAGGAAAATTATTTTATTCATTTTTTTTATAAATTATAGTTTTATCGGGAGGAATTTTTTTAATAGTCTGTCACACTTTGCAGTTAAAGCGGTAGGGTGACTAAAAATCGAACTTAAGCAATTTGAAATTTAATGAATATTTTGGCTGGCAATTTGCGTGAATACAATCATAGAAAACATTGCTACCATAAATCAGGTTTGTTCAATCTAATTTGTTTAAAGTGCTTGAGTTTTACTCGCTACCAACAAAAGCAATCAGAAGAAAAAGAAGGCTATAATTTTGTTTCACTTATTTTGGCACAGAAAACATTTCATATTAAGAAGTAATAAAATATTTTTATTGAAATTTAGTTCTAGAGATACTCGTGAAACGTCTGTAATAATATTATTACGATGAAAACTAAAGTTTATTTGTAGATAAATAGTTTAAAAACCCTTTATTTGCTTCTGGTTTTCAAGACTCTTTCAAAAAACTTTAAAGGCTTAAAATGTTCATCAAAAAGCTATGTCCGCCCATTTGAAAATAAATCAACAACTCATATATTCCTTTCAGTAAATATAAAATATTTTTTAGCCATTTTTTCATTACAGAAAGATAAGTTCGAAAAGAATCAGTTTAAAATTGTGTTGGCAAATATAAATATTTGAAATTGAACAAGCAATTTTCTTAACATTATAAGTATGTTAGAACAGAATTTGCATGCTGACTGCAGTCATTTCAAAAGAAATTCAAATGCTTACTTGAAGAACACTTTACTTTAACTAAGATAATCTAATCTGTGAATTAAATTTTTTAAGATACAAAAGATACGCTTTGCTTAATCTCAACTCATGCAGTTGGGGTAAGTATTGTAACAATAGTCTTAAAAGCTTTTTTTATCTTATGTAAACTTACTTCGATACTAGTACTTTTTTTAATTATTTTAAAGAGAACCTATAGCAAAAGAGAATAAAAAATAGGCCAAAAGTTTTAAACCAAATTTATAAATTATTGTAAAATTCTTTGGAGTGCAAAAAACCGATTAAAAAAACGAAAGCGGATTTATAAGGCCTCCAAAAGGATTTGATAGTAAATGCAGGTAGCATGTACCCACTTTTGTAAAAAAAAAAACAATTTTTTTTTTGAAGTTTTACCCATTCCGGGAAAAATTTTACTATTTAATTTATTATTTCTCCATTTATTTATTTCATCATTTAACTAAAGACTCTTTTGTCTGAATAATTTCAAAATTATGTAAGAATTTTTAGGATCCGTTTAGATTTTTGGCAATTCAATTCTATATTTCATTTCTCAAAAACCTACATTAACGTGATTTGTTCAGTTTTTGAGGTAAATATCATTTTAAAAATGAGATGCTTAAAAAACCATTATAATATTTTTAATCTTCTTTCTCTCATATACCACCTACATGTATATCGAGCATATATTAAAGCTATTGGAGCTTCGTGGGAACAAATTTCACTTATTATGCACGATAGGGGTGATTATTTATTAGGCTAAAAGTAATTTAAGATATTAACAAATATAAAACAGATACTGATCAGTAAGTAAAATATAGAACATTATATTGTTTTTAACTCAAGCATCTCTCAAATACTGTACTACTAAAAAAAATACAGAATGGTCACCGTACGTATGAGTAATATTGTTAATTACTACATGACAAATATCACTCATACTTTTGTATTAAGTGATTCCATCTTCACCGCAAATACTAAACAAGTACGCAGTCATAATCAAACACACACACGCTTTATGTTACCCTTTAGTAGACTAAGTGTGAATGACTGAAGAAAGACCGAGAGTAATATATTTTGATTTCCTCAAATAATAACGACAATAAAGATTGTACAATACTTAAGTCCTTATAAATAAGTAAAAATGCACATATATTAACAGGCAGATTGAAGGGAGTGCGTTATGATTATTATTATTAAATTGGTTTGTTGCGATCATTGTGACATTTTTTTATTAGCTAGATCAGTACCAACTTGAAAAGTGAATATAATATAAAAATTTCAGTATGTCTAAAATCAAAAACAAAATATCTAATCGTAATTGTTTCACTAATTTGGTATGCAAAAATTGTATGTGTCGTAAAAAGAACTATAAAGTTAGTGTCCTAGTATCCTTCATATATCAGCATAATTAATTAACTAATCAATTAAAAATGTCTATGCATCCTAATCTTACTGGCAGTTTCATATTCTTAGTGGGAGTAAAAGAAAAATAAAAATATAAACAAATTGATAAAATCTAGTTGCACAAAACAGAAATTGTATATTTAACTAAATAAATATATTTTATTTGAGCTGTGTATACTAAATAAATTGCCCTTTGTACTATACGTGTGTGAGATTGTCTCAATACGAGTTAAGGTTTGCATTTATCATAATGGTTAATTAAAACTTAAATAAATGTGGTGCATTATAAATGAATGAAAGCAAAATTATACATCTATTGACACTTGTGTTTTATTTTATTCCTTAACAAAAGTTTCATATACACTTTGGTGGAATAAGAGCACATATCTCATGTATGTAAGTAGAAAAATTCATATGTGTATGTATGTGAGTACACTGCATGTGTTATCTTAGTGCCACATGCATGTAAAAGTGTACGTTGTGTTATGCGTACGCATACATACGAATTATTGTAAGTACGTATATGAACAATTTTGAAGTACAATTATGAACTTTAATCGAAAAACTTTTATAAATCCTTTTTTACATGGATATTTCTTCTTCCCTTTTATAACCCTCTCTCACATTCATGTTTATTGTTTTTATAAATTTTTTTTGCAGTGATGCTAAGTAGTTAAGGACACAACGCCAAAATTGCTTGTTGTAAAAAACAACTAAAAAACTATCAACTTTTCAAGTTCAATATTTTCATGTATTATTTCACGATTTTAAATCGAAACGAATTGTTACGGGAGGAAGGTATATAAAAATATATTCATTGCAGTACTGAAAGCACTATATTGGCATCATCGCCTCGTAGCGAATTGCACTCGCAAAAATATTTGTAATTAACTTGTTGTATGTAGTTACATAGCGCTCATACACAAAAGTTTCTTTTTTTAATAAAATTGCAACAGAATGCCCTGAGGATTTTGTGTAATAAATATAAATGATAATAAAAATCATTAAAAATATAAAAATTAAAACACAGCAGAGAATACGCTCAACATTCACTAAAACCCAGTACGTTAAGTTTTATTCCTTTAGTAGCCATGTAATTGTGAAGACTGAGTGAAAATTAATATTAAACTTGTTACAGAACCTGAAGGAGATTAATGCTAAAATTAATAATTTTAAATTCCAATAGCGATATTATATTTAATATTACGCTTCTTAAATACAAAGCTAGGCTTTGACACACAAGGCTTTTACCTAAATGTTTATTATAAAATAAAAATTTATTTTAGTTTTCAGAAACTCTATTCTTATTTGTATTGAAAAGATTTACAAATAGCAACATTTCCAATGGTACACCATGTACGATATGGCTCAAAATTAATTCCTCTTATTTTTATTTTTATTTTGTTTTACACTTCATATCAAGGTAGTTTTTGAAAAACGAAACATTGGATTATTTGATAGTAGTGAATACAATGTTTTTATTTTTAATGTAAATGGTGTAATAGTACAAGTTTTGAGAGCACGTAGCTAATCAAGAATTGCATTTTACATCCATAAAAGGAAGTTCACTTTTCTATTTCTCATACAAGTCACACTTATTCAAGCGACTACAAAAGAACTGACACATCATCACATACAAAAGACATGACTAAAAATAGAAATCATTTAAGGTAGTTGTGCAAGCAGAAATTTTCTTTTTCATTATGTACAGTGTCGATCAGGTTTTTTAAACTTTTTTATTCACACATTTTCATCTTTTTGAAATAAAAAAAGATTAAGTCGGCCAAATCATTGGAAACAAGTTCAATAACTATATTCAGTTTGTTGATACAAATGCAGTATGGGAATAGACATGCCAAGAAAAAAGACGTACTAACAAACAAATATATAGACGGACAGATAGGGCAAACAATTGAACAAAAAAGAGTACGAATGAATGTAGTAAACGAATGTACAGAATAAGTACAAGTTTGTTGTGCTGATATTATAAACACCAAAAAGCATATTGAACTACAATCGAAGCAGAAAAATAAAACCCATCAAGCGTTAAAGGAAATAAAACTAACACTTGCACACATCAACATACATAGCACATGCATAAAACTGTACAAGTTAGAGTTGTTGTGTTAATAGTATATTTAATATTTGCGAACATTAACATCGGTTGTGTTCAATTAAACATATACTGAAAAGGCTTAAAATAAGAAATTCTGGAAAATAATTGTTTCTCTACACTTGATATTAAAGAAAACTATCCGTTATGCTTATATACTTCACCTTTTACCTTTTTTTTACAAAAATATATTATTGTTATAAATGTTAATTATACCACTTATAATTAAATGCCCAATTTAATTAAAGGTATTTTTATCGCATTTAGTATATATATTTTTTTCTGGGATACAAACAAATTAATAATTCTGCAAATCACAAATTGTCCAAATTTTTGGAAAATGTTATTCTTCTTTAATATAAATTTTTGTTTTGTTTTGTATGAGTAATTTAAACAAAAAAAATTGTATCGGGGTTTCAAAAACTGTAGCGGTAATTCAACTATTGTCTTATATAATACAACTTAAATGTTATATAATTGATAAAATGGTGGGTTGATCTTAAATACGTTTATGGTCGTACCGAATTTTGTTATTGTCAAATTTTCTTCTTCTCTATTTCATAAATAAGATACATACGAGTATATACTTAGAGTATTTAAAAATGGATCCAACATAATTGTCTACTTCAGTATCCATTGTGTGCACAATACTAAGCTTATAGTTGTTGAAATATTATGTATGTCGTACCGCTTATGCTACAAGCCGAAATTATTTATTTCTACAATTAATATTAATTTATTCTTTCTTAATGTTTATTTAATGTACAAACTGCTCCCCCTTCTATTATATATAAACGTATAATGTACTGCAATATGCTATTTGTTTATTTATTTGTGAATACTAAGTACTTATCGTATTGATTGTATAATTGTTTTTATTATATCTAAAATATAAAAGGGAAAGATTAATTTATTTTCATTGTTATTTTACTAGATTGCTAGCAAGAAATAAATACAACATATATGAAACATATATAATTAATTCTCAACCTATTGTTGAATATAACTTGATGCAATACATTTGCGAACTTGTATGCAATGTTGTTGCTTCATTCAAAAAATACAATTTAAATAAGAATTACGGAAATACGGATGTATGTATATTAGCGGAGTTCAGTGTTCGATGCAAATGGTCTTGCAACGGTGAAAGTGCATAATATTATACCTATTTTGTGAAATCCGATAACAAAAAACCTATTGTTTTTAAATGAAATAACGCATTTGCACTTGTCCTTCTGTAACGCGGCAATAGGTCAAATTATATCCACATACCCCCGAAGTAGTATCACCTGAACCTGCGAATCATCAATCTAATATACTCAAACCTGCTTTTGACGATCTCGCTTGAATCTATCAAAGTTGTTTACCGATGTTTTATTTTTCGTATATCAACAAAGTACAGTAAATAAAAGAAAACTAAAAAAGAACATTTAATTTAATTAACCCACGGAAGGAAAAACAATCACTTATGGTTTGTGGATCAATAAGTAGACCCTGGATTAAACATAGTTACCTAAGTCTACGATAAAACCTTGATACTCTTATAAATAAGAGTTAAAAGTTGAATATATTAAAAAATCAATAAAAAAGAATAAAATTTTAAAATTTTGTAGAAAAGGTTTAATATTATCTGAATAAAAAAAGCTCATTTTGTATAACCTGCTTCGCAGAGTAAACAATTTTTGGAACGTTTTTAAACAGTTTTTATGTTTCAAAAATTAAGCAATTTGCACTGAATGTTAAAACCTTTAAAATTATTTTTTTATTTATCCCAGCTCATACAGAACTTATACGTCATCACTTGAGGTTTTTTATCTATTATATCATGTGAATAACGTCTACATGCAGTAGCAGTTTTTTATATGGTTAAGCTTGCGAATGCTACTCATATAAAATATGTTTCATATGAATTTACATTTTATTTGATATGAATTGGAGTTTATGTATGAAAGAATTAAGAAAAGCTACGAACACTGCTGCCATCGGAATCAACTGTAATAAAAGTGAAGGAAGTAACAGCACCATATTTGAGCAGCAACCGTTTACTGTGTAGGTTTCATTGAAAAAAATTGCAAAGTAAATAGAGAAAATAAAATAATGTTTAGAAAGTAGCAGTGGCTCAATGTTAATAATCGTTACTTTTAATGTGTAAAGCTGAAAAAAGAAGATTGACTTTAGCAGGAAAGAAGCAAAAGCTTTTTAACTGAGTTTGTGTACGAATGAATGTAAGAGTGTCCCTTATACTTAGCAATCTGTAGAAGGAATTTCATGTTAGAAAAGTAATGCTTTTCAGTCATATCATTTTTTTTTTATGAACAATGAGGCCTTTATTACATCGACAGCGGCCTACCGCCATCCATGAATTCTGGGAACAGGAAAAACTCACAGGAGACCATCGCTGGTTCATACGGTTGCTGAGGTATGATTACACTGAAGCATCTAGCTAAAATTCAGGAACAGAGCCGGCCGAAGCTTTATCAAATCCAAAAGTGTGTTAGAACACTTAATAGTTATCAATGCTTCATAAGTCATTTGGTTCTGTAGGACAAAATAAAAAAAAAATAAAAAAAAAAACACAAAACAGGTCTCAGTTTATATCAGTTAAAAGCCAACAGAAAAGGC
Source organism: Phasia obesa (assembly GCA_949628195.1). Classification (NCBI taxonomy): domain Eukaryota; kingdom Metazoa; phylum Arthropoda; class Insecta; order Diptera; family Tachinidae; genus Phasia; species Phasia obesa. The sequence continues at coordinate 825,322 of OX451215.1, read as the reverse complement.
GAAATGGCTGATATTAATTTTCTATGTTTCATTACAGTTGCAATTTTATGTAAAATTTGTTTAATTTAAATAATAACTTCCGAAAAAATACTTAACCAATTATAATTACTTGTTTACGATCACACCCTCTAGAAGTATTATTACATTAAAATCTAAAATATTTTCGCTGTCCTTTTCGAGAAAAATGAATCAATATTTACAATATTTTTTTTATGGTGTGCTTATATTGTATTTCCTAGCGGATACTCTTATTCACATGTATGTCCAATTAGATTTATATTGGTGTGTGTATTCTTGTACAAGTTGAACAAGGATAAAAGTTTTCTATGTTCTGTTGCAACTTAAGTTGATGGGGATTAATATTTATGAAAAGTTATGATACAGTTTCAAAAAAGAAAAATAAAACCTGCTAAATATTTTTTCGAGTGCAAATTATTTTGTTGACCATAGCGTTGAGCAATTTTACTTGATCTGAATCAAGAAAACATGCAATTACAATTCCTTTTTTATGAAACAATTTAGTTTAGCTATTTGTTAAATTGTTTAAAACTAATTATGACCTAGCTGATCCTTTTTCGCGTATATGTCGTCAATTTAATAGTTTGTATAATTTTGTTGATTTTTTTGTAAATGTAAAAGTAATTCAACATAATATCATTGTTTTTTGAAATTCCTAATTTAACTTTTTAATTTTTTTTCTTAAGATTAAGTTAATATGTATTTTAAATTGTCTGTAAGGATTGTATCCTACTCGATGGATATTAAATAAAAATAAATCTTTGATTAAGATTATGTAACGCAAAATTAAATAAATAAAACTTAAATAAATCAATAAAAAATTAACCAGCTCTATTAGTTTTGTTTACAATTGCTTTTGTATAGTATAAATACATATATTTTTAAATTTTAATTTTTTTTAGTCTAACTATTTAAAGACAAATGGGAATTTTTTTTATATATTTTATTTTATACACTAGCAGATTGTAATGCATATTCATTTTTCGAGACTACGAAAAACTCCATATCAATCATCTTCAGTTTGTTAGAATGAAGTCTACCCCTATCTTAAGCATTCTTCCTTTTTTATTTGTTTTTCTTTAGTCTTTACCACCTTATATTTGTTGTTGATACAACCAACCTTTGGTTGGCGATGACAACAACTTTTGTTTATTTTTTCCCCAACATTGCAAAGAACGAATGGAATAATTGCAACAGAAACAACATTAGAAAATACTACTACGACACTTAGATAGAATCACCTTCTATAATATGTGGGATAAGATCCAAATTTTTCAATACATTTGTACATGTAAAACTCTGAAATTGTGGACCCAAATAAATAAAGCATATCTGGTTATTACCTTGTACAGGTTTTTAATTTGTGCTGGTATCCTCAAATGTACGTTATTAATAAATTTTGAAAATTAATACCAGCCATCCTTCCAACACAGGTCGCTCTATTTATCTTTAGAGTTTCTTTACTGAACACCAAACGTGGAAAGATATAAAACTATTTTCTAATTCGATTCCCTTTCCGATTCCATACTGAAAATTATACACAGTTGTTAGGAACTCATTTGAACTTGGCCGATCAAACCCTACAACTATAAAAACTCAAAATTGTCTCTTATTTGCAAAGCGCAAACACCTTAATTATTTTCAACGTATGGGACCACATCATTATTCTGCATGTACTTTAAATGGATTTTGATCACATTATCATTTATTTAGCCATATAATTTTTGTATTTAATCATAATATGATAATTGTTGATCAGATTATGATCGTATTGAAATTATAGTACGTTTATACTTAAACAATTTTACGGTTATATTTTTATGTTTTTATGTCCAACAACAGCATGGTTCTAATAATCTATATAAATAAGAGGCAAATACGTTGTATGCTAATACAACATGATAACAGAACAAGATGCTTTATCTATAGTTATGGGTGATATAAATATAAGGGTGTCGGGGGCTCTTAATATTCTTGGCAAGAAGTAAGTAAGTGTAAAGACACTCAAAATTAAATTTAAAAAATGCACACCGTCTAAACTTTACCGTATATATACTGCCTATTGAACCTTATCAATTCTTTGTTTTCTGATAAAGGAGCAGTTCTTATATTGGAAAAATATTTTTTTAATGAATTTTTTAGTTTTTGTGCAATTTTAAGTTTTATATACATATATGCACACATATGTACATAAGTTTACCTTTTTCTTCAAGATAAGGTTGCTTTTAAATCTAAGTCATATGAAAACACAAACTCACATAGGAAGTTTTGAAAGGTGATTATAGGGTGCGGTAAGACGAACATTTTGTTTTTCACTTTTATGCGGAATAAAGTTTGTTTTAATAAACATTTTTATGGTGGTCAATAAAAAAATGCTAAAAACAAAAAAGAAATGAATAAGAAATGTCTGAAAAAATAGCAAGATTCTAGAAAACAAACTTATTTGACGCCAAAATACTTTTGTCTTTATGTGTATTTTGTGACTTTTGCGGTATTTCTTGTCTTGTTATGCATTGTCGTATAGTGCGTGTCTTGTGTAGGTTTCTTGTTCAACAGCTGCTGCAATTACCTTTGTTCCACAACACATATATGGAGTTAAGCAATTTACTCACTTCGACGATTCAAACAAATTTACAGTTGTGTTTTTTTAAATAGTAAAAACATTGTGTTTGACTAAGATTCGTATATGAATTACACTAAAAGAGATTAAATTGAAACGCGAACACTTTAAAGTTTTCAACAGACATTGCTTGCAAAACATACTAATTGCAATGACGTAAACAGGATATACTATGGGTGACTCTACAAGGCTTACATATTAAAATTAAAGGAAGATATCATAACCGAAAAAGACTAATCTTGTAAATTTTTTACTTGTATTAAAAGTTCTTATCATACAGTAAATAGAGATACACTCTTAAAAAACAGCTACAAATAACGTAGTGAACAAGAGACATTAGAAGTCTTGATACACACATCCCCCGCGATGTGTGTAGTCCTTATGTGTAAATTTATATTTCGCATAATGACTACACTGTACTAGATAATGACTACTCTGGTGCAATGTAATATTAAAGATAAAAGAAACATAGAGCACAATACGACAAATCATATTATAACAAATAATCAATACTTTCTCTTTCTAAAACATGAAACGGCTTACCGAAATGAAGACTTATTTCGTCTTGGGGACCTGTTAATTCTCTAATGTTTATTTATTATATTTTATATTTATTTCTTTTCTTCCCTTCGAACGCCTTCCTTTAATTTTAGACTGTATAATAGTTTGGATTGTTCTATATTTTCCATTTCGCATTATGTGAATCAAGTAAGATGTTTTCCGTGTTTTATATTTTACATCCCACATTAATACGTCTCAGCACTTCTTTATTCGAAAAGCGGTTGGTCCATGAGATCAATATTCGCGAGAAAATTCACTTTTCAAACGACGCTTTTATCGTGCATGTTTCTGGTAAAAGCTTGTTAAATGTAGATGTCATGGGGAACCTAAGCCTTTAACATATTCTAGCAATTACTAGAGACTGCGTGATGAGAAAGAAGGCCGACAGTTACCAGTCGACAGTCTGAAATCACAAAATTCAAGATAAAAAGCTGGTTGTAGCACGTGACTCAATGAAAGTAGGTTGCAGTAAATTACATTTCGGTTGCCTATAATCATAAAGGACGGAAGGGGGTCGAAAAGGGATCCATTATGAAAATAGGCTGCTTCGATATTCCACCCACAATATTAATAATAACAATTCTGCCGAGCATAATAGCACTGACCATATATAACATTTCTGTGGCAATAAGGAAAAAGTGCTTAATTCTGATTTTTAAGTTTTGTAGGAAAACAATTTTAAACTTTAAAATTAATTTTTTTAAATATATTTTCTTTAAACTTTACCAACGGGAGTCAAACGTATGTTTTGGAAAAACATCTTATATCTACCAAAACTAGTCAGGTGTTGCAATTAATAAGTTGTGAAGAAAGTTTTTATGATTTGGAAAAATAGCATGTAGTTTCCTAAGCTTTTTTCCAAATGCGATTATTAGACACTGCAAAAAATAAGCATAAAGTCATTTCGCTATAACTTACTAAAAAATGGTACAAATAATTAAAACTTTGCACATGGGTACTTTGGAGTACGGAGATTACAAAGGTGCCAGTAACATAAATTTTGCTTATTTCGACTTAAGCACTTATTAATACAGATTTTATGAAACGTATTTTTTTGTTTTTTTTTTTTTTTTTTTTTTGTTAGGCTTATGTCGTGACGGGTTAGTATTTTACTATATGCATAACAGGCGTCTCTGGCCATTTCAATCCTACATTAACTTTATGAACAATGGAAATTAATAAGATCAGTTCCTTAGTTAGACGTGGCTAATAAACGTGGGTAGTATTCAGCCAATTGTTTTCTTATATTTGATACATGTGCGAAAGTATTATTATCTTGCCCCGTAATCAATCTAAGTGAATTTATAATTAAAAAATAAAATTATAAAATTTTAAAACACAAAATATAAATTGTTAGAAAATAAATTTTTTAAAAGAATCACTGAAGTTGAAATATAAAGTCACTGGAAATCAGAATCAATGTCACGACTATAATCTCTCTCATTAATTAGAATATATGTTTCGTTTTTTTTATCATACAAACTTTTCCTAATAAATATATTTTGTTTGCTAATGTTTGTCGCTTAATTGTTTATCTTAGAGACAAACGAAAGTAAACTGGGAAGAATGAATTTTCGGAAATATATACGTATGTATATTTAGGGTGCCGTAGGGGATTTGGATACCAAGCAACGGCTCTGATTGGTTTTAACTTGGTAGAACCCAGACCTATCTTGGTCCCTCTTTCATCTCAACTGTGGACACAGACCTCCCCGTGGTGTCACCTGGGGTAGCTACCTTTAATACCCTTTTTAGAGGTAGTGAGCTAAAATGTGCCGCGCGTTCACCCATAAGAACGATAAAAATATGGGTTGAGGCGTCGGGTTAGTAACCCACCCTTATAAAAACCAACTTACTATGAAAAAACAAAGAAAAAGATTAAAAAAAACCCCTAATGTTGACGATCCCCGCAAACGTTTTAAGGATCACGATCTGCGAATCTGCACCTGGAATGTCAGGACGTTATATAGAGAAGGTGCAGTATACGCACTGGCGGACGTACTTGAAAAGTACAATGCCGATATTACTGCTTTACAGGAAGTGCGACACAACAACACCCAAGGGTGACGCATTGTACTATAGTTGCCATGACACAAGACATGAATTTGGCTGTGGATTTGTGGTTAGTCGGAGACTCAAACACCTTGTCTCCAGATTCACTCCGGTGGATGAGAGGATAGCCACAATCCGTATAAAAGCCAAGTTCTTTAACATCAGTCTTATATGTGCCCATGCCCCGACTGAAGACAAGGACGAACAGACCAAAGATGTATTCTACGAGCGCCTAGAAGGAGCATATGACCGCTGCCCCGACCACGACATTAAAATTGTCCTAGGAGATTTTAATGCAAAAATAGGAAGGGAGAATATCTTTGGTCCAACAGTCGGAAAATTTAGCCTTCACGAAGAAACATCCGATAACGGAATGAGGCTAACAGACTTCGCGGCGGCAAAAAACATGGTAATCAGCAGCACCAGATTTCGTCATCTCGATATACATAAAGCAACGTGGCTGTCACCAGATCAGACAACCAGAAATCAGATTGATCATGTTGTGATAGACGGAAGGCATTCATCCAGCGTGTTGGACGTACGATCAATCCGAGGAGCAAATATTGATTCGGACCATTACCTTGTGGCCGCAAAGGTTCGCACCCGGTTAAATGTTGCGAGAAACGTACGGTCTGACACAGCGCGGAAGCTGGACGTCGGGAAGCTGCAAACACAACAGACAGCAATAGCATACTCCACTCAACTGACCCAATTGCTTCAAGAAAGCACTCCTTGTCCCGATAATATTGCAGAGCAATGGCAAATTATAGCCCACTCTATGGAAAACGACGCAAAATCCGTACTTGGGTATCAGAAGCCTCCCCCAAGAAACCCATGGTACGACCAAGAGTGTCGTAATGCTACTGAAGCGAAAAATGCCGCATACAGGGCAACCCTGCATTCAGTAGCAACACGTAATGCAAGGGAGAGGTATCGGGAGAAAAGGAGAGAGGAGAAACGCCTATTCCGCAGAAAAAAGAGAGAAATGGAAAAACGTGAGTGTGAGCGAATCGAGATGTACAGGAGTCAGAATGAGGTCCGAAAATTCTACCAAAGAGTGAAAAAACAAACTGCTGGCTTTGGTACAAGCATATCCTCCTGTAAAGATGAAGAAGGTAATCTGCTGACAGATACTGAGTGTGTGCTGAGGAAGTGGAGGGAACATTTTTCCACACTATTGGTATCAGATAGTAGCGGTGACGAAGATACCCTAGAACCAATCCCGGATGACGGTATTGAGTGTATACCACCTAGCCAAAATGAGGTCAAAGTAGCAGTTATGCGGCTGAAGAATAATAAGGCAGCAGGAGCCGATGGGTTACCAGCCGAACTATTTAAGACCGGAGGCGACACGCTGATGAGGTGTATACATCAGCTGGTTTGTTCAATTTGGTTAGAGGAACGCATACCCGATGATTATTATGTCCCGTGCACAAAAAAGGAGACAAGACAGTATGCGCCCACTACAGACGAATAAGTCTCCTTCCCATCGCATACAAAATACTTTCCAGCGTACTGTGTGAAAGACTAAAATCTAAAGTTGGCGAGATAATTGGGCCATATCAATGTGGCTTTAGACATGGTAAATCCACCACCGACCAGATATTCACCTTACGTCAAATCCTGGAAAAGACCCAAGAAAAACAGATCGACACCTACCATCTATTTGTCGACTACAAGGCTGCTTTTGACAGCCCCATTCGTTTAAAGGTGTTTCAAGCCATGTCTGAGTTTGGTATCCCTACAAAATTAATACGGCTGTGCAGGATGACCCTAACTGATACGCGATCTTCAGTTAAAATAGGAAAAAACCTCTCCGAGCCATTTAGTACCAAACGAGGTTTCAGACAAGGCGATAGTCTATCGTGTGACCTTTTTAATATCCTGCTAGAAAAGGTTATACGGGATGCGAATGTGAATAGAACTGGCACGCTATACACTAAACAACACATGTTACTCGCTTACGCTGACGATATAGACATCATGGGTCGAACATTGCGAGCGGTAACTGCCACCTTTGAAAAAATCGAAAAAGAATCTGCCAAAGTGGGTCTGGCAGTAAACGGCGATAAAACCAAGTTGATGGTATCAACGCACAAGACGTCCAGTAGAGTCGGGCAGACAGTGGAAGTTGAAAACTACAACTTTGAGGTAGTTAGCGATTTTATCTACCTCGGTACCGCCATCAACAAAACAAACAACATCAGTTTTGAGATAAAGAGAAGAATAATACTGGCCAATAGATGCTACTTTGGACTAGGTAAGCAGTTTAAAAACAAGGCCACCTCTCGACAGACAAAAATAACTCTCTACAAGACACTGATACTACCCGTGCTATTATATGGTTCCGAAGCATGGGTACTTGCGAAAGCAGATGATGCTCTGCTTAGAGTGTTTGAGAGAAAAATTCTTCGAAAAATCTATGGACCAATCTGCGTTGGCGGAGAATATCGGTGTCGTATGAACCATGAGCTGTATGAGCTGTATGCCGACATAGACATAGTCAAACGTATCAAATTACAACGATTGCGTTGGCTAGGTCATGTTGTGAGAATGAATGAAGATGCTCCAGCTAGAAAGTCATTTGAATACGAACCTGGTGACGGTTCACGCAGAAGGGGAAGACCGAAACTTCGATGGAAAGATCAAGTTGAGGAAGACATCTCGTAACTTGGTGTCAGAAACTGGAGAAGAAGCGCAGAAGATCGAGGCGCTTGGAAATCTATTTTACGTTCGACTACAGGAACAAATGTTCTGTAATAGCCACCTAAGTAAGTAAGTAGTAAGTAAGTATATTTAGCCTGAGAAAAGTTGCAGTGACGTTTAAAGAAGCCATCGTTATCATCATTGTTTTCAACCTCAAATCATAATCTCTTGAAGTTAATGGTATTACAAGTATACATATGAATTTACCTTCACATGTGTGTACACATATGTACATACTAAAAAGGTAGAAACTTATATCCCAGTAACACATTTGTTTCCGTAAATATCTGTATTTACGTATTAAGACGGTCATATATAGAAGAATAAAAAAATATATGTATGTACCTATTAGTATATTTTATGTAGAATTATTCTACGGTAAACATGATCAAGAGACAAAGTATTATTTTCAATAAACAGGAATAACGATCATATACATATTTCAAATATTTCAATTTTCGTGTACTGAAAACTTGTCTTTCATATTATAGTAATTGGAATAATTCGAGTTTAGTTTTCAATTGACAGACGTTTAAACATTTTTTAAAACAACAAAACTAAATTTAAAACCATATGAACGATAATAAAAATATTGATCTATTAATCAAATGACTCAAATATTTTATATTTTATCAAATATTTTATCTAAAGCAAATGTTTTCACAAATTCCAGGCTTTGTTTTAATTTTTGGAGCCCTGCTAATACAAGGTTATATGTACATTGTGCATGTGAATATACATATTAGGAAACTAAATGCTGCAGCAACTTTATACGGTTTTTATTCTATGAAATCCTGTCATAAATTCCAAGTTTCATGAAGAAAAAGAAAACAATCTATGCCATTATACATATGTACGTAAATATGAACGTTCATACATGCATGTGCACAGTTCTACTCTGAAAATAATAGATAGCATTGTTACATTCTAATTTTTGTTTTTCCATTTACTTTTAGTTTTTTTAAGAAAAAGAAATAAAATAGAAACATAAAACAAAAGAATGAGTTTGTTAAAAATGAAGCAAGCACGACCACTGTGCTGTGCTCTAAGCAGAGTTAAGCGGATGTTCACTTATGAACACACAACTTAGTTACTCTCTCACTATGAAACATCTCAACTTTAGGCAAATGCAAAACAAGAAATGTCACCATGTAGCCATCGCTAGGGCGTTAAAAGGGTTAAATAAGCCTTTCAAAAACCATATCCAGCATTTTTATATCGCTTTTTTATGTGATGCGAATACATAAAAACTACTGGAAGGATTTTAACAAAATTTTGTGTGGAGATACTTAAGTATCCTGATCCCAATTTAGGATACTCTTTTTCCGCAAAAATATTTTATTTCAAAGAGAAAGTGGAGAAAAAGAAGTGAAAATACGAAGTTGATCTAACCGGATATGCATACTTTAGTTTTAATAAAGTAAAAAATACTTTAACTGATATGCAGCATAGTTTAAGGCGGAACTAAAAACGTGTTGGGTGTGGAAATCGAACAAAATATTGCAAGGACGCTGACGAACTGGCGGGCACAGCTAGTCTCCTAATAATTACATAGAATTAGGTCATTGGCTGGTGATATAACGAAAATTTATTTCATTGTTGATGTTATCATTACGCATTAATCTCTCTGTGCTTAGGACAAAAAGGCAATATCCCTACATCTTAGACGAATATAGTCGAACTTTGGATGTTTCGGGTCGGAGGGTTAGGATGTCTATCAAACTTCTTTAAATACATAGCTTTTATGACTGAGAGTTGTATTCCATTTTAGGCCAAATGAGACAAATAACATTCTAACAGCTTGAAAATTTTTTGATAAACTTGCCCTCTAATTTTTATATTAAGCCTATACGACATCAAACGCAGAACAGTATTTTCGTTAATCAAGGCCTTTTTTAACCATATTTATATATTTATATATTTATATATTTAAATATTTATATATTTATATATTTCTATATTTCTATATTTATATTTTTATATATTTATATGCAATATGTTTTCTTCTGTATCCGAATTGACGGTTCGACGAGTGCTAGTCGTAGCGCGCTAGCCTATTAGTATTGATGTTGCGGGTTCGATTACTGCCAGGACTCTGGGCATTTTCTGCAGACAAGCGAAAAGCTTCGCATGTTGTGTTGCGTTTAAAAATCGTTTCTCGCATAGAATTGATTTTAAAAAACTTATACATTAGGGGAAGTGCTTAAGACATGAAATGGTATTATACAAACAGTTAGTGCCACATCTACAGGTGGCAACTCAGCTTTTAAATTTGGAGTAAAAACTCTCGTTAATCTCTTTTTTATTAAGTCAAGATCGGTACGGCGTCTGTAGAATAAACGTTATTGTAGCTAGTGTGTTATCGGTTATGTTATTGCTAATTTTAGATTTTATCAGCTCTACATTTAGTGTTCTTAGCGGAGTGTTTTCCGATTAATGATCTATATTTTAATCAATTCATGCATTTGCTTGTCGTTGATGATTTTTTTTGGTCCCATAAAGATAATTTACTGACTCTCTTATACTTGAAATCTAAGAGGAAATAAATCGAAGAAGCAACTAAGCTACAACGAAATTACTCAAGGCAGATATCTGTTGCTTTAAAGGTATCCCCACTAAATCACACAGCAATTAATGTTTGATTTGGGACTTTATTAGTATTGCCTATTCACCAAATGCTCTATATAATACAGTTAGTGTCTGAAATCTTAGTTTAATTTTCCTCAGACTACTAGTTTTTCACGCAAAATTATTTTGCTTTTTGGTACTTTGAATACTAATGAATGAATATCAAACCATGAAAGAATAACACTGCACACAGGAACACAAAACAACAGTATACGATTCGCACAATCCACCATTTTTTCACTTGCTAATATTTTATTAAAATTCTCTTGTTCAGTTTTTATTATCTTGTTTACTACTGGTCACTTGCAGCATGTTTTAGTAATTAAAATGCATTATAAATATCTTTCAGAAGCTTGCCTCCTGCATCATTTATTTTATTTTTGTAATTTTGTAAAACTTAATAGTCTATTTTATATTCATCGTAAGGATATGTAAACCATTTGTTTACAATAAATATTCAACATGATTATTAAAAAGAGCTTCTAAGTTTTTTGTAATTAAAATGTTAACATTACATCGTTTTTATTTTTTTTTCTCTCTGAAAATGTAGCAGGTACTTATAGTAATGCAAAATTGTGATGTTGTTAGTGATTCCCACCACAGACTCCAGGTTCTTCGCTACAAAAGCTGAACGTCTTCATAGCTATGCTCAATAAATTAAGTTGAAATATACAATAATTTTAAATAAAATCGTAACATTTAATAAATAAAATAAAAAAGGAACTACTGTTTAAAAGAAGAGAATTAAATAAGTTCTTTAATATGTTAAAAGGGCTATAGATTACAACTTCCTAGGCCTTGTAAAGTGTTTAGATAAAACTTTAAGAAGGCCTGATTAGTTATTGCCTTGTAGTTGTTATTGCTGTATAGGAACGACTTGTCTGCAAATGCATGTGAATTCGTATATGTATTTATGTACAAATACAAGTTGACTTTGGCCTAGCGAAGAGCTACGAATTATGAATCTTTATCATTTGTTTATGCGAGTGTATTTGTGAGGATGTACTTATGTGTGTCCCCTCTATTTGTGTTAAAAATTTTCATTAAAGTGTTCTGTTGCCTTAACTGTTTCCATGTCTTTATATTTTTTTTTCAACTGCACTTTTAAAAAACCTTTATTCTTTATTTCCTTTCTGTTTATCCTTTTTTTATTAACTTTGTTTTTAATATTTTTTAAATAATTGACGAGTTATAAAGTTAATTTTAAGACTTTTTATGTTCCAAATAAAATTAGTTATATTTATTGAAGTAATGTAAAACTAGAAAATGACTATCAGTGAATCTGCGACGACACTTTTTACTTTTTTTCGTTTTAATTCGTTTCGTTTTAAAAACTTTCTTATTTACACACTTTTATTTTTACAGATAGTATAGTTGAATTTAATTTTTCTTACACACGCAAAGAAAAAACATGGTTGAGGTAACCATTATTTAAAAGCAACATATTATGGTTAAATTAAATGTTTATTATATAGTTCAAAACTATGAAATTTCATATGGTAACATTTTTAATAATACAATTTTTTATTTATCATTTTTAACAACGATTATAGTTTTGCTAGTTTATGGTACATAAATGAAATCGTCATATAAATTTCATTGACACATAAATTAGCAAAACATAATACTTACTTAACATTGGAAATAATAATTAAAACAAAAATTGTTTTACGTTTTTTTGCTACTTTTCTTATTTTTTTTAACAAATATTTGTTAAGCCCAATGAATAAAAACAAAAATTATTTGGTTGCATATAAATAAAATTAATATAATTTGTTTATTATTAATATGTTATGGTTAAAAATAGTATAATATTTTTGATTATTTATAAAACTTTGGTTGTTGTCTGAAGTTTACCAAAAATTGTATAGTTAAAACCTACCATGTTGACGAATGATGAAATATTAACCAAAACTTGTTGATTGTGGCCAAAGTAATTTTACAAACAACTACAATTTGTTCATCACAACCATACATTTTTACAGAGAACTACATTTCCTGTGACCATAACCATGTGTTTTCTTTGCGTGCAGTATATTAATATTTTGTGGTCAAATCAATTGATCTTCTGTAGTTCAGCTGTAGTTTAAAATTTTTATTATGACTTTGGTTATCTTACGTATCAATTGTTTATCTTGTATAAGAATAATTTACATATGAGAACTAACTAACTTTTACTTAAATTTCTCCGACCTAAAGATAATTTAAAATATTTAGGTATTCTTTCCTGCATGGTTCGTAAAGTGCCATGTCAATTTGACACATAGGGACCCCTGCATTGAATACTTTGGATTATGTAAGTGACTTCATTATTTGGTACCGTTTTCTTTTAATATGTTGCATAATAAGTTAAAAATAAATTAAAATGAATCGAATGGTTTTAATCATGTGAACAAAAAAAAAAATTAATTTAGCTTTTTCTTTGCTGTTTTTTTTTTAATCATAAGAAAGTGATTTTTCCAATGGTAGTTCAATTAGAGCTAATCTCAAAAAAATTAAAATAATATGGCAAACTAAAAACATGTACATATGTATATAAGTACATAAACACAATCTGGTTGGAAGTTTTTTTTGGGTAATTTAAAATTCTATAATTGACCTTTTTAACCAGACTTTAATGTATAAAAAGATTTTGTGAATATTATTTAGAAGTCATTCTAAAATATATCCATAATCATAGAAATACAAGAATATTTCCATCTTATACTTTTTTCACGCAATTAATAAGTGTCAGTGATTAAAAAAAAGCTTGAGTCGATAACCACATCATAAAATCATTGATAATTTGATTTTTTTATTATATTTAAGTTTTTTTTATACTACAACATTTTTGTATTTTTGATTAAGTAAACAAGTTCATTAGCAATTATTTACGTGTCATTGCTTTTCATATCTTCATTTTTTAAAAACTTAAACAAAGAAAACAAACTTAAACCAGTGTTGCCACAGATGGAAAAACTCTAAACAGGATTTTTTTCCAGGGAGCCTTTGAATAGACCTACATTATGAATGTGAGAACTGCTCCTATTGACCGTAGGGTTGACTCCATTATTATAAAACGTATTAACGCTATGATGCTCTCGTCTAGGGTTATAAATCTCTATGCCCGAATAATAATCGAACAGCTACATCTCTCATTGCGGAAGGCGTTATACACAATTAGTATACGGAGAGATACATCAGCATTTTTCTCAACGGCTTCCTTAAGGATGTTAAGGTGTTCTTTGTTCAGGCAAAATTGTGTAAATTACTGCATTCTTTAGCATCAATGTGTGATTAAAACTTAAAGAATTTTAGATCGCGAACTTTGATAACATTATAACACTTGTCGAATTGTCAGTTCTGTTTTGGCGTTGATAAGTGCGGACGCGATTTTTATTATGCTCGCATTAACAAAAAACAAAACATACATTGTGTGAATAATTTAAAACAAAAAGAAAAAAACAAACCTGTTTTAATACAACAACAAAGTTTTTTTTAAAATATTTTTTTTTTCTTTTTCCTTTTTTTTTATTTACAACGGCTTATTGAATTGCTACTTTAAAAATAAAACAAAAACAGTAAAGGCTAATGAGCCTCTTTAATTAAAGCAACAAAAATGTTGACAATGTTGAATTAAATAAAAACAAAGAAATTGAAAATAATTTGTGTATTAATGCTACGCCAGTTACATGTACGTGAGCATCTCTGGAAGACCTCGACGCAACTGCACAATCAGATTATTCATTATGGCGTGAACGTAGAAGCCTTAAAAGGCCAGTCGTACGTAAGCGTTCCTTGAGAACTTCTTCTGGAGACTGGGCAAGAAATGATACCGAAAAAGGTAATTTATTTATTGAACAATTTAAAAAGATTTTCACTCCAAATATGTGTACTGATATAGTTGAGTTTCCACCTGTAGAGAATAGTGCCGGAGTACCTTTAAGATTTGAATTTAGCTATACTGAAAGGGTAATAGCGGATTTAAACACCAAAAAAAGCCCCTGTTCTGCGCTTTATATCGACGTTTCTCAAGCATTCGATAAGGTTTGGCACGAAGGCCTAATATTTAAGCTAAAGCTAAACTTGCCCGAAAACTTGTATAAGCTCTTAAAAGATTATTTAACGAATCGCAAGCTTTTACTAAAAGAAGGTGACTTTTTCAGCTCGCCACAGCTCATTGAAGCTGGTTATGGGGCACTGCCTCAGCTAGCAATGTAGAAAAAATTCAATGGCGCCAAAATAAGATACTACGTATGATTACATCTGCTCCCTGTTATATAAAAAATTCGAACATTCACAAAGACCTAAACATGCCATCAGTTAAAGCAGAAATAGCGAAACAAGCAGTCACATATCTAAAGAGGCTTGAATCTCATCCAAACCCTTTAGCGCGTAACATGCTGAATGAACCTGGTTACATTCGACTAAAAAGAAGAGATACTGCTTTTCTTGGCCGTACATCAGAGGGATGACCCGCAAATGATTGCAAAATCCGTGAAACAAACATTATTTTTGTCTAGCACTGGCTAGACTTAAAAAGTATATTTGATTTTAGACTTAAGATACGAGTAATTATTGTTAGTTCAAAAATATTGAAGATACAATAAATAAATTATGAAAAAAAAAATTAAATGTGAGAGTGTTTGTTTCTATGAATTTATTATTCTGAAGTAAAGAAGGCTTTGCTTATTTTCAACACGTGTTGCAATGTGTATACATAGCAATCCCCTTAATATACATATGATGGTAGACATTGGACATAACAGCTTGCGCTGTTGCTGAGATCTAATTTAGTATTTTAACTTCCAAACTACTTATTTGATCCACTCTTCTGTATAAAGTGGAGAAGCTTTTCAACATTGACCCGTTACTATATCTGAAAATGAATCTATAAAAAATATACTTCAGTATACCTCTAGAAGAATATAGTGGCAACGCAGACTTGATTGTGCCTGTGTGTATCCTCGAACATTAACTTTATTAAATGTAGGTGACTGGCTCATTAAGAAAAATTTTTGTTTCCAAATTAAATAAATTTATACATGTTGGTATCAATACACATATACATATGTACATACATACGTATACATATATTTGCGAAATGGATTTGTTGTTTCTTGTTTAACATCTTGACTTTTAAGCTTTTATACAAATTATTTGAATAGATTTCTACCACACATATAAAATACGAGAAAACTATCTTTCTCGTTATAAAACCTAAAATAACGACGTGGAGACATGATTTTTCTTCTTTAAATCAGTGCAAAGCGCTAACTTCCGCTCGTTAAACAGTTGAAAAATTAACTGTAAACCAAAACGCCCAATTCAAACATCACAACACATTCGCATAAAAAGCGTTCTATATTGCCAACATTACGCGCTTTAATGTTTTCAATTTTTTTTTCAAACACACACACTTACAATCATTTTTCTTAACATTTAAATATGGATGTGAGTGTGTATTACGACCAGGGTTGTCAGATTTGTTTTCACCTATTTCGCCAAAATCGATGTGATAAATCGCTAAAATAGTTTTTTGCGAAAATTTGCCTATAATATATACAATATTTTTTAATTTTAAAAATAATTTTAATAAGTCACAAAAAATTAATTTAATCAAAATAGCTAAAATTCGCAAAAAAAAAATATGAAAAATCGCCAAAATGTATAAATATTTTATTTTTTATTTAAAATGATTAGTGAGCACAAAAAAGGTATAATTTTTACTTAAAACAATTAAAAATAGTGGTTATTATAATAAATGGAGATCTGATAACAATTTTCTAGGTATTTGTTTCCGTTTTCTTTTTTATAATATATTTTATGGAAACTAAATTTATTCAATATTAGTAAAGATCAAGAGATGTGTGAAATACGCTCTATTTCAATTCATAAAATTTATAGCATCAAAAAAATAATACTGTTTTCTGTTTCGCAGTCGGGTTTTGGTAGAATTCAGTATTGAAAGCGATCTTTCTGTCCAGTTTTTAGCAAGATATAAATAAATCACCGTATTTAGTTAAATTGCACTAAAAGTTCCTTTGTATGTAAAAAGTAAAGTAAAAGAATTATCAAATACGAAACTAATGTAACTGTACATAGAATATCATAAGTTTTATAATATTACTAAAACAAGAGTTAATATTTGCTGTTGTACTTGATAAGCATCCAAAAGTATGATAGGATTTAAAAATCTTTGAACAGAAGGACATTTTTAATTCGTAAACTTTAAATAAAGTTTCCAGATTCCAGAAGTAAAATGATGTTTAGATATGAAAATGGAAAGATGTGCGTGAACTTAAAATATATTTATATGAAGTTTCCAGTTTTCAGAAGAAAAATCGTCTTTAAATATGAAAAACAATTTAAAAATTGCAATTTCTTCATTATCCTTTAAAATTCTCGAAAAAGTCGCAATGTCGCTAAATCCAAAATTTGATCGCCAAATAAGATTGAAAATCGCCACTTTTGGCAAGAAATCATGATATCTGATAACCCTGATTATGACAATCATTTCAATGGCGCCACATTGCAAATGATAATAAATAAAAATAATAGTTAATTATCATTGGTATGAACATGTAAAAGAAACGATACAAATATATGAAGATAAACCCTTAAGAAGACAAAAACAAACACAACCATTTTCATGGTTTCATATGTAAACATTACTAAGTGCGGGGATGGATGTGTGCATGTGTATTTGTTTAAAGTAGGCCTTTTAAAAATTTATATATGTATGTTGTTTTTTTAAACTGATTTTATGACAATATGTGTCTGAAAATATGTTGATGTACTCATATAAGAGTGTAGCCTCTTCCTTTGATTAGATTTTGTATCATTTATATTTGATGACACTACATGCACACCACGTATGTATATGTGTTCATATGTTCAAGAAATTGATAGACAAGCTAACATTACATAAAAAACAATACTATCTAACTGTCAGCCTGTGTTTTTTTAACACTTTGGTAAAGCAGAAAATCCAAAAGAGTTCATTTTATTCATCTTTTTTATTTTGTACTGTTAGCATTAAAATTTACGAAACATTAATCTTAAGAATTTATGAGGGAAAATTTTCTTTATTTACACAAATACATATGATAGATATGTACATATTGTATATATCGATACCTTCCCGTAAGAATGTATTAAGAGACACTTTTTTCGAAAATGACGTTTTGATGTGGAACTATACTAGAAGTTAAGCGCTATATTTTCGCCTGGGTTTCGCTGTCCTATCATGGATGCAAAGGAAACTAGAGAGAAAATAAAATTGTATCAACCGCCAAGTTTTCTCACTGGAATAATGTAGTTCCTGAAATCTTTTGTTTGAAAATTATTTGGAAAGCGATGTTCAGGATACAAATTATGTTCCTTTCAATAATATACACAAATAAATAACTAAATGAGACGTTTTTTTTCGTTTCCTGAACAATTTTAGAAATGTCGCTTAATATATTCTTATGGGAAGGTATCGATATGTATATCAGCCCTTGATTTTGAAAGTGGTATAAGTCAAAAATTTTTAAAATCTAGTTTATCAGCTGTTACATATCAAATCCTAATAAAGTAACATAATCTGAAGTAATTCGCAGTATGCCATGAAAACTAAGTTGATAAATTGAGTTTATTTTTTTGTTGGTAAACAAAATACAATAACTGTATATTTTAATAGTGGTATAAGTCAGTCTGCTTTCAAAGTTTGGCAAAATATTTATTAGTAATTTTTTCATGTCTTCCGACAGCGGTTCAGTTATGAACAGGTAAGCTTATTTATGTAAAAATGCACTATTTATAATTAATTGTAGACATTATACGGCGAAGAAGAATAAATTATTTAATAGAATTGTGTAAAAAGAGAAACCAATTTTTGGTAAAAAAAAAGGCTCGGAAAGATTTTATTTCGACGATATAAATAGAGAATCAACGACTAATAGAAAGGGAAACACCAATGGAGAAGCTGTATTTTGGCTAAAACTATAGTGGATTAGATTTCTGAAAAATTCCCCATATAAAATGTTTTATAAAACTTCTTTGGATAACAATTCCGAATTTAAAGTGTTAGACCTTTCAACCAAAAGAGGAACGCCAAGAATATACGAAAATATTAATTTTCTTTCACTATATACAACCATTAGACCAATAACAGAAGAAAAAAACCATTAGACCAATAACAGAAGAAAAGAAGATATGATGGATCTACTACCCTATATCCCACCAATTTTTCACATACTCTGTATTTTCCCTAAATACTAAAAAATAAATCACTTAATTATAATGTAATGAGTTTGAGTAAAATGTTAATTTTTAATACAAAATATTCCTTGACGGTTTAAGTCATTTATAAAGTGATGCAGTTAATTTTGAAAATGGTATAAGTCATTTCCACCTTTATTTGTATTTAATTGTCAAAATATTTTATTCCATAACACAAAAATATTTTTTAATCCTTTAAAATGAAAACCTCTTAATATCTCGAAACAAAAATATGACTTATACCACTTTCATAATCAAGGGCTTATATAGTATATTATTATATGTAGTGTAACATTCACGTTTAGTTGTGATATACATGGTTATGTATTCAATAAATAACTTTTTTGTTTCAGATTGTATTTAACGTTGGCATTTTTTAAATCTACATTATAGCTTAGAAATATGTTTAAATTATGTTTCAAAGATTTTTCAGAGCATTTCTATTGAAAACTTCAACGTTGTCTAAGCGGGATTTCTAAATAATTTTACATAAGTTATACTATTTTCCACATAAAATTCACTTATTTCACCACTTCAAATTGAATGATGCATAACTACTCATTAAATAGACACCGCCATCTGCTGAGAAAATAGCCTAGTTCAAATTGTGGGTTTTCCTCAATACTGCTTGCACCTGAACAATGTTGAACAAAGCTAAATCCATACAAGCGCATAAGGCGTATCGACGTCTAACGCCTAGTTTTGAACAAACCTAAATAAAAGCGCAAGACTCTGTAATGTTAACATATTTAGGCCCATTATTATAACTTGCCATTAGCTAAAGTTAGGATTTTATCAGGGTGATAAGTATTTTTTCGTTATTATAAGTATACATTAAGCTAGAAGTGACTGATAAACTAAAGGGAAGAACATCTTGCCTTTAACTTTTAACATTAGATATAAGAGTTTGAAGTTGCCATGTTTCGTTATCTATAAAGTTGCCGTATTTTCTAATCTATGAAGAAAAATAAATTCATTTTAATTTAATTTTGCATTTGAAAAATAAAAATGGAAAACAGATCTCCTGTGTTGTATATAAAATCTTTTCAGTTTTTTCACAGATAACTAATTTGTGGTTTTAAAACAAACAATTAAATGGAAGGTATGGCGTTGCCACTACGTTTTTAAGAACCAATTTATTTTGTCAAAAGTAGTCGGTGTTTATTATTGTACTGCCATATTTTCAGAAAGATTAATTTTATTTTACAAGGAAGTTGTAATAACGAAAAATAGTTATTGTTTACTTTATCGCTCACTTAAGTAGAAGTGAAATTTAACTAAAACGTACTTTAAAGGCAAGTTATAATAATGGGCCTTAATTTAGTAAACCTAACAATCGCTAGATAAAGCACAAAGTATCTAAAACGGCACCACTATTACACACAAAAAACAGTAAATGTTTGTTTGCACCTAACGATCATTAACGCCGCCATTTAGGTTTGCTTCATATATTTTGTATGTATATGAGAATTTTTGACTGTTATTTTGACGACGCGCTTGTCGAATTCTGACTTTTAATAGAAGAATAACTTTGGTTATTTGGGTGCTGAGTATTTAAATCATAAATTTCCCATGTTTTTTAAAGTTAAATCTGACAAAAAGAAAAAAGTGTGAATAAAAAATTTATTCACTTTTTAAATCATAACATTACTTATGCGCCACCAGTCACATTATCTTACTCTCTCTCTCTCTATCATTACTGGCATAACGGAGCAAAGCGATTTCTTTGTGTTTGTTTCACGCTTGCTTCTATGTAATTATTTGAGGAGGTGTAAGATATGTATGTCACGTGCCGCAAAACTAATTTCACTTTTATAAGTTCTCATCTTGTAGTCGTATGTGACAAAGAACACCTTTAAGTTTAAATAAAGTAAAAGAAGAAATGAGATCTTCACTTACTAAAGTGTCTGCTGTTCTTACTTACGTTGTCAACATTTGACACGTTCCACATTTTTTACAGTCTCACAAACTGACACTTAAACCTAAGTGCTGTCGGTCAAAAGAAAAATAGATAAGGGGATAAGATATTACTACGGCAACAGAAACAGCTACGCCATTTTTAAATTTTTTATTTTTGATTTTTTAAGTAATTTTTTAATAATCATTACGAAGAATTTCTTATTAAATTAGCTGCTGCTCTGCAGAAACCCAATCTTCCATTTGAACTGAAATTTATGCAGCCAACAAAATAAAGGCAATTATATGGAGTGTAATTGAATTGCAAATGTGTTAATATAACTTTTACGATGTTACTTTGCTAAAAATTAATTAATCTTCGACCACGGTAATGTATAACTAAATGTAAATAATATATATTTTAAACACCAAGGATTTTATAAATTATTATGTATAACAATATAATAAAAGATACACAACCAAATAAAAGTTTTATTTGAAATATTGAATAACTAACACACAAATGTATTATTTATTAGCCAGGTTTAAGTCACTTTATTCACTCTAACTACTCATTAATAGGGTAGACAAATTAGGTGACTAGTTTTATGGAATAGGAATGTAATGCGTTTTCTAAATCGCTACATCGTTCTTTAGCATTCTTCGTAACCATCTACATTGGGCAGTTGGTTAGAACACGCAAACTGCACGTAAAGAAAAAAAATGGTTGAGGCAACCATTAAAGAGCAATATTATGAGTAAATTATGTGGTTGTATTCAAACCATGTTATTTATATGGTTGTATTAAATTAAACGACTATGGTAGGGTTAAATGTCATATGGTTTTCTTATTTATATAAAAATTTTATTGATATATTAATAAGCAATAGATAATACTCACTTTACATTATAAATAACATATATGGGGGTAGTGTACAAGATTTTAATTGAAATCAGCATTGCACTATCATTTTTTTTTTTCAGCTTAGTGATAAACTGGAAATCTTCACTACCAATAAAAACAATTTAGTGATCATGAATATTTTTAAATAAATTCGTTGTTTTCTTTACTATTGAAAATTTCTCTTGTTTTACAAACAAAAAAATACGTGATAGTTATTACTACAATTTTGAGATTTAACGGAATGACTATATTCCAGTATTGAAACAAGGTATATAAGAGTAATAATTTAATTATTATTACTAAATAACAACAAACTGACCATTATTACTTCGAACAGTACTGCAGAAGTTGGATTCCTAGATTTTTGTGCAATTGATAAAGTAAATAAAAAGATTGTTTTAATAACTAGTCTTCTGTTATTTGATATTAGATCCTTCAACAGTAGAACAAAACAATAGCATACGAATAGAAGTACTTACTTTTCTATTGGATTATGAGACTGAATTGGATTTTCTAAACAATTATCCAGTAATTAGGCAAATATTTTTAAAATTCTACAAGCCTTTACCTTCTTCTGTATCAGTCGAGCGTTTCTTTTCCTTTAGTGGAATGGTAGACGCTCCTAAAAGAAAAAAACAATTTTGAAATGCTTGTTTTGCTTGAAGCAAATAAATTATAGGATTTTATTATTTCTATGTATCCATTTTATTTATTGAATTATGAAAATTTTGTTAAACTAAAAATTAAATTTAATTTTATTTGTAATAAATTATTATGCCCTTATGCAAAAGTATACTTTAAGACAAAATTTTCATATAGATTTTTAAATAAAGTAGACTTAAAGTAAACTTTATTTTTGTTGGATAAGGGCATTAGTCTTAACTTTTGTATTAGTGCACAAAAAAAAATTAGTAAATCAAATTGAGCCTCAACTTAAATATAAAATATATGTAGTATTATGTTTTGCCTTAAGTTGACGAAAAGTGAAAATATACTATTAGATTTTAAATATAGTCATACTATCGCTATTAAAATTCAGCATTGGATATTAATTTATTTAAATTAAATTTTTAAGTTAAATTTTCTCTTTTGGACGATCTTAAAACTTAGCTTTATATACAACAAAATTTATAATAAAAAAATTACGGCACCAAGTTTAATATAGTTGTAAGGTATCGTTTAAAAGTTACGCGCCTCAAAATTGGGAATCGTTAGAAAGACCATTTTTGGAAACATTTAAAGCAGATTCCATAGTTGTGATTCTGAAAGAAGCAATCGAAACCATATTAGCCTAAACGAAAACTTATAAAAAGATCCACAAACCGAGTCTACTACTGTTTCTTGTTATCGTTGTTTTAAATGAAAAATATATCCAGCTAATCCTACACTTAAAAATTTCATTAAATAAAAATGTTAAATATACATCAGTTGTCCTAAATAATTTAAATAAAAACCACTCTAAGGAAACTGGCAAATAAAACAATTTTGGATATTGGAGAAGACAGGAATATTAATTTAATGAAAGAAGGGAAAAAGCACAAACTAAGTTTTATTATTTTAGTTTTTATTAGGAATTCCTAATATATGTATATTAACGAAACAGAACAAAGCTTTTTACCAAACAATTGTATTTAAGAAGATTTTGTGTTTAATTTTTCATTTTATTGCTAAATAATTAAATCCATTTTTGGTCAATATTAATATAATTTTTTTCAGCAACATTCTCGTACCGTCAGAATCTTGATTTAGTAATCAAGTTAACTCCTTTAATTTACCCTAACATCGATTAAACCATTAATTCTGAGTAATATTCAGTGTTTCCTAGTGTTTACCTATTAACAATTTTTTCTCACTCGTTGCAAGTTCAACGTCATTCAAGAAAACGATGCTAAGCCGTGTAATTCATGTAACGTTAACTTTAAAACTATCAGTACACATTTTCTTTTTTTCGTTCGTATCTCCCCCAAAAATAAATATTAATTTACAAAAAGCAAAGAGAACATGGAGTGCACCGCAAATATACATCTCAATAGGGAAAACTTTGAGATGATTTTTCATGTTTCAATTTCAAATAATATTACGAAAATCCAATACATGTCATAAGGGTATTGTTGCCAGATAAAATTGGTGTTA
Organism: Phasia obesa; assembly: GCA_949628195.1. Taxonomy (NCBI): domain Eukaryota; kingdom Metazoa; phylum Arthropoda; class Insecta; order Diptera; family Tachinidae; genus Phasia; species Phasia obesa. Next base: position 801,560 of record OX451215.1, on the reverse strand, counting down.
GATTTTTAAGACCGCGGAAAATCCTTAAAAAATTTAAAATAAAATGATACTTTTTATATTTGTAATAAAAGCATTTTACATTTACGCTTTGTTTATGCGATATTAGTCATGCCCTTCGTACTTGTAAGTAAGAGGTCTAGAGGAGCTTGCAGGGTAAATGAACAGAGAATTATGTGAGCAATTTTACATCCTTCTTATTACTCTTACATCCTTCTTATTTCTAGATTTGATTTGACAAATTACAAATTAGATATATTTAAAAACACCGTTATTCAAATTAGATTTACAGAATATATTTTACACATATAACGCGCAAAAACGTAACGAGAATTTAAAAAAGAAACATAATAACTGGAAGTTTTTTCTTTCTAAAACAAACGCAAAACTTACGAGAATATAAATTTTAATTTGCTGCTCCAACATACTTTTTTTAAAGCTTTTTATATGAGAAAAATAATTAAAAACAGACTGACAATATTATAATTTTACACAGTGTTGATATATACGTAAACAACGTAAGTCCAACCAGTAAACGGCCCAAACTGAAATTGTTACGCAATTTTGTATATTGCATACGATTTAGCTTTTTGGCTGTATCAATCGACAAAATAGTGAAAAATCTGGCAATATAAGGAATGAAAAAAATCCAATCTGATAGAAACAAAACAAAATTGAAACACAAACACTCGTTTAATATAATGATTAGGAGCTAAACAAAAAATAGCGAGAAAGGAGAATTTACAGAAATTTTGTGGAAAAATAAGAACGTATAAGCGCCAGCGCCCAAATTGCTTTCCTTTTGTTATGCTTTTCAATGTGTTTCAATTCGCATCTAAACGAAACGGATGGGAGAGTATCCAAATGTTTGTTTACTTTATTGGATGTGAATGTAAATGGAGCGACATAAGAAACAATAGAATACATCGTATTATACTAGGAAAACATAATAAAATACAAGAAACAAAACATTGCAAAGGAGAAAACAGTGAAAAGCAACTGAGTTGAATTCGTAAGTAAGTCAGAAGAATGTTTTGCACAGGAATCTAGTTAGAATCGGCATTCCGTTATGCGTCGATTTTCTTGTTTTTGCTATTTACGCTTTCTTAGACTCTGCTGTAACTTTCTCAGAAAATAATAGAACCATTTATTCAGGGAAACGAAACTGAAACACATCGGATTCGTTGTTTGCCAGATGTTAGTTTAAAAAGTGCTTTCAGAACGTACGGTTCGCATATATGTATTTTTAAGCTCGCGGCCTTTTTACATATAAAGCGGCTATTAAGGATTACCAAAACAAATGTGCTGTTAAAAATTAGAAAATATATGTAATGCTAATTTGCAAGAAATATAAAAATAATTATTTGTAAAAGCGGATCAAAACGATATTTTGTGTGCTCTCGCATCAACTTAACTTCATAATTTAATGCAAACTTCATAATTTGTTGTGAAAATAAAAAATGTAAAAAAAAAGTTTATAATTCTAACCATCCAACATTGGCATCTACACACAAGAACTTCTATACTGTGATTAAATATAAAAAGTGGGTATAGTTTTAGTGAAGTTCGGATATCTTCCGCACTCGGTTGTGTCTGTTTAACTTATAAATTTTTTGATCTCCTAGTAAAACACATGTTTACTTACACCAAAACTTTCCAAAATGCTATTATTTACCAGTCACCTATCGTGGTAAAATGTTCTTAAAATAACACATATGGAAAGTAATGCAAAAAATTCCTTGAGCGACTTTTAACTTAAAGTATAAATAGAACCCTTCACAATCACATCACGGTGTATGCGTGTATAGTATGTGTGTGTGTTCAAGAGCAGAACACATACTTTTCTAAATGTATGGAGTGTCATTGTACTACAAGTAATTGCAAAGGAAGAAAATAGAAAACAAAGTGTTCGTAATAATAACAGAAATTAAACGCTAAATACTATTAAACCAAAAAAGCAACAAAAGTAATATTAAATCAGAAAAAAATAAAATTTCGATAGCTTAAAAAACAGCATATTAAGTAGCTTTTGATTGCTGCAACAAAGGTAAATATTTATCAATTATATAAATATATTAAAGATTTTACAACCTGAACTTAATTTCGTAGTTTAATTGCTATTTTTGCATACCAACCAAGCAAATCTTTTACAAAGCTTTTATGGAAAGCACTACATTTTTGGTTTATTTTTACACCAGACTTGGGGGAACAATTAAAGTTTGTAATTAATTATACATGAAATTACGTAACTATATGTAATTGGAATTTTCAATTACAATTCCATTCAACAAATTTAATTGTAGTTGATATTTTTTCAATTACACATTACATATAATTTTTAATTTAAAAATTACAATTGCAATTATTTGTAATTGGAAATTTTCAATTACAAATTACATGTAATTGTAATTGAAAAAATCAGTTATAATTACATGTAATGTAAAATTGTAAGGAATATAATAGGAATTTTTTTAATAACAAGTAATAATTATTGCCTAGTTTCAATTACAATTACTTGTAATTTGTAATAGAAAATTTCCAATTACATGTAATTGTGTAATTGTAATTCAAAACTTTCAATAACAAATAGTAGTACAAGTAGTTGTACCTTAGTAGTTTACCTTAGTCCCTTATTTATACTACAATTACACGTTACCTGTAATATTAATTGTAATTGAAACTTCCCAAGGCTGACTTATACAAATGTTTTAGAAGAATTAATCGCTTATAGCACAGAACCACCACATTATTTAAGGCAGGAAATTGGGGGTTGTCACTTTACAAAAATCGTGTAAATTCATGATTAACAGAAATAAAACTAGTAAAGCCTTAATCTTAAAATCTGTTAATTTAAATAAAAATTAGTTAAAAATGTATGTATAATTTTGTTAATAAAGTTACGGAAAAAGTTTTTCGACTCATCCATCTTCAGTTGGTTTGAACGATGTCTAGCAAAAATTTTAGAAAATATCTCTAAATTAGGTTGTTAAAAAATATAATGTTTACAACTAAATTCTACTCAAAGTAGACGGATAAGAAGAATGCTGAAAAAGGGTGCTGCTATCCAAAAATGCATTACATAAAATAAATAGTCCGACTAAATCTTAAATGTTATGACGAATTACAATTCAAGATGGTTCTTACACTGAAAGAAAAAACACGTTCTAAATTTAAGTAAATAATTATTTTTTTAGCCAAACTCAACAGAAATTAATTAAATGAAGAATTAAAATCTTGAACGAATTACTCTGATCTTATTTTAAGAAAGAAACTCTTAAGTTCTTGTACTTGAAGTACAAGGTTAAATAAATAAGAAAGAGCTCTCATAATATATTCATACTGATGATTGATTTCAAGGTATATTTATACAAGTAAAACTACTAGTTTAGCTGTTTATATGTATTAGCTTAATATTTCAAAATTTTTTATAAGTGTGTTGGTGATAATAATTTTTCTCGATTCGAGGTCTAACTTATTTTTAACAGTTTTCAACCTAGTTTTGGACCCGAGAGTTGGCTATCTGAAATAGACTAAGTAAGAATAAGCATTCATGCCCTGATGATAATGGAATATTATGTTGAGCAGCCATATCGTGTTTATGCTCCTTAAATTTGTTATGACCAGTAATTTTCCTTTAAGACATTAATGATTGAGCTGATCACACTGATATTAGAGCTGAAAGTGGGTCAATGGTGGTCAGCACTCATGTAAGAAGTCCTGTTTTATATTGATTCAATCCCATTTATGTATGGATGAAACTTCTTATAGGCAGAACTACAATCTTATATGCAGAACTACAATAGCGAGTCTTGAAATAGCGTGTAACTATTAGATCTACCTGCATGTTTCGAGAAAATTTTGGCGGTGTAGAAGGGTTGGAAATTAGTACCCCCATAGAAAAAAATTATAAATTTTAATATTTCTGCAGAATTTTTTCACCAACTGGTGGTTCGGTCGCTGAAGGAGTCAAATTTTTTATGCTTTGTATAGCCTTCAATTTTTCTACGCAACTAGTAAAAAAGCTGGTTTCTCTGTAGAGTCCGTTGAAAATATTTATTTATTTATTTCATTTTTATTTCCTTAATCAAGCCCTAATTCGGGCCATATATGATTAATACAGTAAGTTTCATATGTAATGGTTAACAATTATGAAATTTTATCGTTGATTCTTACATAAGTTTAATATTATTATCAGTGGAAACATAATTCTCATTTAACTATAGTTTAACAAATATTTGAGCTTGATGGTTGATATAAAATAAGTAAACGTCCTTAAATTTATAGGAAGTGCATTCCATATCCTGCAAGTCCTTATTAAGAATGATCTTTCAAACGTAGAATTTTGAATTCTAGGCAGAATAAAATGTGGATTTCTTGTCGAATGGGAAAGATGAAATAATTGAAATAGGCAAAGCGGCGATCTACTAGTAATTATCCGGTACAGGGCTATAAGATTACTTATATTAATAAAATTTTTAAATGAACATGATAAAAAACTTATCGTATAGTTTGAAACATGATCTCTAAATTTGAGATTTAAACACAAATCTAATTATGCGATGAAATATCAAGCTTAACCTTCTCAACTGAGTTTTAGTCGTCCCGCTATAAACCTCCAGACAATATCGAATATGCGTCATTAAAAGAGAATGAGCCGGATTAAGTCTTATTCTAAACGGTAGATAGCAATCTAAATTGTATAAAGTGCGCAGAGTATGACATATTTTATTAGAAACTTCTGTTATATGTGGACCAAAGCTTAAGTTTGCATCTAAAGTAAACCCTAAACACCGTATTGTCTCTACAAATTTGATATTGGCACCTTCAAAGAAAACTTGTAGATTAACTCGATCTTCGTTGATAGCTCCAAAGGTCAAAGCTAGTGTTTTATTAGGATTAAATTTCAGTCTGTTAATGTCAGCCCAATCCGAAGTTTGCTTTAACACATAATTAATAGTGGCTTCGTGTGAATCAATGAAATCCTTATCTCCGCTAAACAGCAATTTTATGTCATCTGCGAACATAAAAGCTCTGCAATTCGAAACCTCTATGTATGTAGAGTAATCATCAACAAACATAAGGAATAATAATGGAGAAAGTGAAGAGCCCTGAGGTAACCCACTTGTACACTCCATAATGGAGGATACCAATCCATTTAATCCTACGAATTATCTTCTACCAATTAAGTATGAGTACATAAGTTTACATGAAGTAAAGGAAAATTAGAATTGTGAATATAACTTGTTTACTAATATATTATAGTTTACTGTATCGAAAGCCTTACTAAGGTCTAAAGATACAAGTGTAGATATCTTTTTAATGTTAATATTTTGGCGAATGTGTTCTATGAGCGACAACAATAAACCAGAAGTGCTACCTCCAGTCCGAAAACCATAATGATTATCATTTAATAATTTTCTGGAGTCAACATGTTTTTGAATCTGATCCTTCAGGACCACCTCAAAAATTTTTGATAAAGTGTTTAAAATACTTATTGGTCTGTAATTTTCAATTGAGTTAATTCCCAATTTTTTCCTAACAGGAACCACCCCTGAGATTTTCCATTCTGTGGGATAACTGGACGTAGTTAAAATAGTATTGTAGATGAATAGTAAATAACGTTCTATAAAAGTGTAGACCTTCTTTAAAAGTTTCAATGATACATTATCAGGACCTATTGAATTATATTTTACATTAGAAATAGCAGATAGAAGTTCTTCCTGGTCGATGCATTTAAAAGTAAAACCATTATTTGAGAATAATGTAAAATTTGGCGGCCTACTACTATCAGCAGATTGCGAAGATATAAAATAATTATTTAGGGTATTAGGATCACATTGCTCAAACGGATTCAATGACTTTTTATAGAATTTATTTTTGATAATCTTCTACCATTCGTTTTTAATTAAGTGATCGAATCTTGAGAACCAATATCTAGTTTTATGCTTTCTAATCAAGCTCTTTACCCTATGTCGGTATTTATAGAATGTTTTCCATGAGTTATCAGTCCTGTCTTCCATAAAGGCTTTGTAGGCCAAATCCCTTAAATTTCGAGCAACCTTGACATCAAATGAAATATAGATTTTTTTTTTAATTCATTAAAAGAAATTTCTTACCGACCGTACTTTTCAACCTAAGCACATGGAAATCCAAGGCCGCAAGGGGCTTTTTGCTGGTAAACTCAACGCGTGAGGCTGTTACTAATTCGCACATAACTTTCAAGGGGAACCGATGCGCAGCCTAATTTTTTCTGAAAAAATGCTTATTTATTCAGGCTTTAAAATGAAATTAAAATCTTTCTTGAAATCAGCTCAATAACTTTGTGTCCACTAAAAATGAGAAAATCCATTTTATGCCTTTCTAATATAAACAGTAAAAACAAAAGCACTTCCACAAATTGTAATACAAATTTAAACAAAATTTTTCTTTAAATACCTGCACTTAATGACTGCATGATTAAATTTATTGTTTTTTTTTTTTTTTCAAAATTACTTGCGGTAAATAGTATTTTACTACACAACCTATTTTTATAGTTTTTTACACAATGTTTGATTTCAACGTGCCACTATAAAAGCACCATTACCTATTTGACATTATTTTTGTCTGCCAAGTGATGTAGAATTTTATGCTCTGTAATCTCAGAAATTCTCGGTACTTGATTTTTTTTAATTAATCCGCGAAAAAGGCTTTTGGCCCCTCCGTGCGACGTTCTAGTATTTTTTTAAATCCCAATAAGTTTATGATTTTGTATTAAAATTTTATAATAACTAATAAGAATAATAATTTTTAAAAAATTAGTTTTTTTATAACTTTTTTAGGCATCGAAATTATCCATAACCATATGTATATTATTCATAATAGTTTCAGGTAGTTCTGCAATATGGATTTATTCAACTCAATATAAGAATTATGGCTATCTCCTTATTGATATATAGTTTAAATTATTAGCAAAAAAATTGCGATAGCAGCATCTTTCTGGGAAGGAGCATCTACGAGTATAGTCTTAAAAGTTCTACATGCTTCAAATTCAGAAGTAATTGAGAAAAAATCAAGATAAACTTTAATTGTCAGCAAAATCGTTCACCCTTATAATACTATGATAGAAGAACAGACCAAACATCGACTTAACCTAAAAAAGGGGGAAAAGGTGCACAGACAGTATATTCTCGATGAGCAGATTTCTTAACTAAAAGAACTTGACTTAAAAATTTTTAGGATTTGATACATAGTGAAAAGAACAATAAATAATTAAAATAATTAACTTTTTTTGTGACGGCCCAAACTTAAAGGTAGGAAATGTGGCGGTAATATACGAGCTTCAGAAAAATTATTAGGTAAACCCTACAAAGAATCTTTTGTTTATTGCATTAGAATTCAATGCCATACAGACTCCTGTTGCAACACATTGATGGTTGCACACCCGGACTACAGACATTTTTTTTTGGTCAATTAGCAACGCACTCTAAAACTTCTATAATGCAGTTTTATCCACTTTTAACTAATTTTGCAGCCATTTTTGTTTATTAGAAGATATCAGTAGTTAAAATAGATACATGTAGAATTCGGTACTAGATTCAGTGTATAACTTTGAATTAAATTTGTTAATTTTAGTGCTATTCATTGTTTGATGCAAATCATCCTGCGAAAGTGCAAATGCATTATATCATTCAAATTTAACAAAAACCATAGGTATTTTGTTGTTGGATTTCACAAAAAAGCTAGGATATTATGCACTTGAACTTTTGCAAGACCATTTGCATTGAACACTGAACTTCGGATTTATTTTTTTATTATTTGCTTATTATATATTGTATAGTATTGCTATATTGAAAATACTCCGTTTAAATTAAAATATAGCCAATTACGGTTAAAAAATAGGGTCATTTATGTGAAATAGTGTCACTACCCTTTAATTTTTAGCGTTGTATTTTTACTTGCTGTTATAGCAAACAAATTTTCCTATGACGCTTTTAAATGCGAGGTATTTTCTTAACACCCATTTATTTTTATTTTTTATATTTGCTGCTATAGCGGATATAATTTTACAGGCCTTTCAGACTTGGGGAGATTCAATTACATTTGAATTGCATGTAGTGTATCACACAAGTCTATATTAATACTACATGCAATTAAAATTATAGGTAATGCATATTCTCAATTACACATTACTATTAATTGCAATTGGAATTTTATTCAGGGACTGAGTCAATTACAATTAGTTGTAATTAAGCAATAATCGAAAATTGAACAAAATTCTACTAGATGTAATTATAATTGATTTTTTTCATTACTTGTGATTTTAATTGAAAATTACCAATTACAAACTTCAAGTAATTACATGTAATGTGTAATTGAAAAATTCTCAATTACAAGTAGTTGAATGTAATTGTCATTGCGAAATTCCAATTACAATATTATAGAAAAGTTTACAAAAATAGAGAAATCCTTATTTATACGTATTCTCAAATTTTGTATAGAGGATAATAGATATTTCCAATATAATCAGAAAATTTATAAACAACAGAAAGGACTTCCAATGGGATCTCCTGCTTCACCAATTGTAGCGGATATAGTTATGGAGAAATTGCTAGATTCTTGTGTTGAAAAATTAAGTATAAAACCAAGTATAATAACCAAATATGTAGATGATTTGTTTTGTGTAATTTCTGAACCAGCTGTTAACATTATGCTGCAAACATTTAATGAATTTGATAATTGCATTAAATTTACAATAGAGAAGGAATGCGATTCAAAACTTCCACATTTATATACCTTAATAATTAGAAAAAACAACAAAACAACAAACAAACAGCAAAAAATTTCATAGAAAGAGTGTTAACCATTAGTGACAGAGAATTCCACAGAAAGAATATAGATGAAATTAAAAAGATATTAAGCGAAAACAATTTCCCAATTCAGCTAATTAATAGATTAATAAGGCAATACAAAAGTAATAGAAAACCAAATACAATAAATGAGAGAGAACCAAAGATATATAAATCCATAACTTATGTACCGGTTTTATCTGAACGATTGGAAAAATCAAAAATATTTGATACAGTTAAATACAAGATGGCATATAGAACGTATAATACATTAAATAGATTATTTATCAAGCCAAAAGATAAAACAGAAAAATTAGATATGTCAAATTTAGTGTATAAAATACCTTGTAAGGGAAATGACAAAGAGAACTGTAATAAAGTATATGTAGGTACAACGAAGAATAAACTGAAAACGAGAATAGCTGGACATAAATCAGACCAGAGATACAGGGATAACATCAGTTTACAAAAAACAGCATTGTCTTCCCACTGTTCAAAAAGTAATCACTATCCCAACTTTGAAAATGTATCAATTCTAAATTGGGAAAATAATTATAAACACCGTTATATGTTAGAAATGTTACAAATAATTAAAGTTCCGATTGAAAAAAGAATAAATTTTAAAGCAGATACAGAAAATGTTGCACAGAATTATAGACATTTAGTACATAAAAAATAATAGTATAATATAATCTTTAATTCTTTGTAACTTTTCCGGTGTAATTTATGTACATATATGTATGTATAAATGTGAAATTAATTTGGTTTTTCTAAAAACTGTTTAAACATTTTTAATATAAGAAATTTTATGTAAATATGAATAGGTTTAAAAATGTTTTTTTTATCATTCATAGTAACATTTTATTTGCTTTTAAAAATTTTGTTTTTGAATGTTTTTGAAATGTTAGTTTTTTAAATTTGATTGACAAAAAGTTTTTTCAATCATTTTAATTTTTTCATTCAATTAAATATTATATAACTATTTTTTTTTAATTCCTGACGATGCTACCCAATGGTGTAGCGAAATATCGATTATAAAAATAAAATTAAATACAATATTTTTATAAAAAAGACCTAGAGCGTTAAAACTTAATTATAAAATAATATTATAATAGTTATAACCCGCATTTAATATATTTTTTCTTATGTTTATTCTTCGGTTAACAACGTTTTTCACTTAAAGTTTTGTACACAACTTTCTACAGAATTGAACAACTTAAGGAAACAACAAATATTTACACGCATACATTTACATAGATTTCAATATAAATCTCTTAAGTGTACATGTGTCTAGAATAAATTTTATTTCAAACCTGAAATAAAATCAAGTATTTTTTTTTTCTTTTAGAGAAAGGGTGCACCGTATAATAAACCGTAAAATAATAACAAAGAAAGTTTATTTCACAAAAGAACAATATGGGCAGGAGAGAAGAGAAAGTCGAATATACCAAAATAAGAAATAATCCATAGAGAGAAAAATGGCAACATCTTTTAGGAATTTGATTTATTCCGATTTGTTGAAGTGTTATTGTATGTCTATATCCGTTGTTGTTGTTGCTTTGTATACTAATACAAAAAAAGAAAATAAGTTACACAAGTGAACAAGAAATCATAGCTCATGTTGTATGTGTCGAATAATAAATTTGTTGATTAAGTGTCACACGCGAAAAGTGCGTTAGAATCTTAAGCGAACTCGCAATCTATGTTCACCCCAACCTTCGTGCCCATTTTACTTAATGGATATTTCCCTAAGCAGCAAGTTTATCAAATGTTTTGTTGTGAGCACGATTAACACGCTTTAACAATTACACAAGTATAAAACGTTTTATTTTTTAACATTCAAGGTGGCACTTCTAATTCTTTTTAATTCTTACAAGAATTTTATTTCAAAATTCTAGAAATATTTTTTAATTTTGTTGAAAGCAACGCGGATAGAAAGAACATAAAAATAATATTAAAGCTTTAAAATTAAATAATTTGAGAATAAAAATTTAAAGTTCTTGTGTTAGCAATACATTCTCATCTCTAAAACTGGTTGGGTTGTTAAAAGCAAAATATTTCTTAAAATCATTATTTTAAATGCTACAGACATTACAGACATTAAAAATGCAATAAATAGTATATTTTTTTTTTAGGAAAATCATTTTTAAATCCTTTACGTTTCTTTTACAATTATCATTTTAACACTATATGAGTTTGCGTTTAAATAACAAATCTTCTTTGCTCATATAATATTACACATACAAAGTAATATTATTGGTTTAAAACTACTATATAGGTGTTCATTTCATTAGCCTTTTATTATAAATATTATATTACAAATATTATTATTCATAACCATTATTTTCAATAAAAAAATGTTTTTTATTGCATCCCTTTCATCAGTAATCTAATATCTACATATAATGAAAAATTAACTCATTGCCTGTCTGACTGTCTTTCTGTCTACGTTCGCATCACATAACAAATATTTTGTGAGGTACCTTTGTATCCTGATCTCAATATAAGATACTTTTTTCGGTAAAAGCAGTGATATGTTTTCCTCTTCTTCGCCACACCATGTGCAGATATCATCATCGCAAAGTCGAATATTTTTCAAGAAATATCTGAGATCATTATGTCTTATTTTAATACCTACATACATTCTCAGTTCAAACTTACTCATACGTTAAAACTTATTCATTTCCCATTACCTTTTTCGTCCATCAAGGATTTAGTCTATGTGCATCGCACTGAATCCTCCCACATTGTGTCGGCATCACGTCTAAATTTTTCTCTTACAAGACCAGGTTATACGTGTAATTAAGCGATTAATTTTAACTTTACATAATCTTTATAATCGCCGGTTTCAGTTTCTCGTACTATTTTTTTTTTTCATTTTGAAGCTTAAGGTAGTGGTAGACTTCGTTCTCACCAACTGACGATTGATAATTGAATACAACTTTTCTCGTATTCCTTTATCTGGGTTTGGTTGGTTAAATAGATGATGCTTACAACTAAACACTACCCTAAGTAGATTAGATACAAGAGTGCTGATGACGGACGTGGCTGTCTAGAAAATGTACATTCCGCTCGTGCTGGTGTCTAAAAATTAAATTTTTCCAATTTTTCTTTAATATTATCACCTAATTTGTAATTTAATTAATTCTTTCTTAGAGAGAATAAAAATGAACTTTTTTTTTCCTTATATGATATCATTTTTCTATACATATGTATAATAAAACTGTAACAGGACCATTTCTGCACATGAAATATTTTCTGAAAACTTTGTTGAAATGGAACACAAAACAGCAATTTTTAGAATTTTTGTCTGTCTGAAAATAGGGAAAAATTAGTGGAAGTACTCAATTTTACCGGTTTTAAAGTACTGCAAACTTGACATAGCCTTTTACTTCTGTTAGCGAGATCTTTTAAACACTGTTGACAGTTTTCTACAATAATTTTAGAATTTTCTCCAAATTTTATATAAAGAAAATACACAGAAATTTTTTTTTGCTCCAATTAAAGGTTTTAATTGGATTCAGTTACAAATTTGATTAATTTTTCCATTGATTCAGTGATATAATTACTTAAGAAAGATTAAAATAATACTCTATTATATAAATAATTGACTTAATTAAAAATTTAATCAAAGTATTATTATACCAGTTTCATTATCATTTATTACCAAAGATAGAAACAATTAATTCATTTGCTTGTTTTCATATTTATTTATTGTATCTTCAATATGTTTGAACTAACAATAAGTAATCAAATCTTAAGTCTAAAATAAAAATAAATTGATTTGTCTAGCCAGTGATAAACAAAAAAAATGTATGTTTCACGGTTGCTGCTATCATTTGCGGTTTATCCCCTTGATGTTCGTACGAGAGAAGCAATGTCCCTGCTTCTTAGACGAATGTAACGACTTTCATTTAGTAAGTTTCGGGCCAACGGTTTTGGATGTATTTCAAGCTTCTTGCCAAGTTTAGATCTTTGGGGAAAATAGAGTTCTGTAATCATTCGTAGAATCTTATTTTGGCGCCTTTGAATTTTTTCAACATTGCTAGCTTAGGCAGAGCCCCATAATTGAATCCCATAATACTAAATTTGTATAAGGATCGACAGTAGAAGTTTGCAATCTAAGCTGAGGGTAGAGTTTCTGTCAATAAGCCAGTTTAGTTGGAGTGCTTTTAACTATAATTGAAAATTAATCAAAATAATGGTAATGGGATTTGAGTGAAAACTAAAGACCACTGTACGAGTATGTCCAATATACAAGTTTGTTTCAAATAGGTAACGTTTACCTCACAGTCCTACAATACGTCTACATGAATACACATGTAATCATATTGAATACCACTCAAGTCTGTGTTAAATTATAAACTTTGCAATACGAAAACACTATTGCACGTAACATTTGCTAATTGCGTGTGATAATTAAATTTTACCTGTATTTTGAACAATTGTCTCAAACTAAATCCAAGCGGTTATTTAATCAAATACGGACACTGAATTTAGTCTCCGTTTCACTTTTGATTTCTATCGATTTTGCAACTCCGTGTTCATGCCGATGTTGTGTTGGTAATAAAATATTTTATAATTAATATATTAATAAATAATTCTTTAAAGATAACATGGGATAAATAGCATATATAAGAATGGAATTTTATATTCCTCGTTGATAGCCTTGTTTCTACAGCAAATGGGCGTAATAGTTAAAGTGAACGCATCACTTCTCATGAAAGCGTAGCAAAAAATTTTTTTTCCTTCTATGGCACTTAGAAGACCAGCACTAGACCCCCACCATCAAAACCCGTCGTTTGGTATATCACCTTCACACCTCCACTTATAAATCAAAGTCAATTCGGTACAATTCAGTTACTGTATGACTTTCTTTTTATAGCTTTACATTTCTACCTGCAGTGTGAATGACAAAATCCTGTAGATATACTTCTGGTAATACATCGGATGCCATATTTCCATTACTTCTTACTTCTCCCAGCACTTATTATATTATAAGTGACTGTTGAACATTTGCAATCGATTACAGACGTAATATTGTTCATATGTATATGGATTTTAGCTACAGTTATTACAGACTCATTTACATTTCACAGAATCACGGCGTCATCCCATTTACCAGGTTAAAGGGCTTATAAATGCTAACACCAGCAGCAAAAGTTAGCTCTTCAGGAAAACAGTTTGCTTCCCCTTTTCAGATTTATCTGAAAACTTTATGTATATTTTTATTTGAATATTTTGGTTTTAAGAAATGGGACAAACCTAATATAAATTATTTATGCGGGTATTTAATTCCCCTTTATAAACTTGTATTATAAAATTGCAAATACATACATGAGTACCTGTTTATTTCGTGTTTTTTTTTTAATTTTTTAGAAGTGTTAGCATATTAATAATAAAATTATTTTATTTAATTTTAAATATACATATGTATGTATACATACGAGATCCTTTACATATGCAAATTATACGCAGATGTCAAGAGGATTTTTCTCGTTTAGAATAAGGTAAAACAGTATACAAAACAAGTCTCATTAATTATTATTTTTAGTTAAAAAAATTTCATAACGATTAAATAAAATACATATAAAAAATAAATAAATATAAACTTTTACTTTCCACTGAAAGCCTTGCACTCTTGTTCCCCCTTCCGTAGTAACTATTCAAATTGCAATCATTATAGAAAATGTGTAAAAAGTATAGAAAATGTTTTTCTACCCTGGTTCCCAACAACGAGGAAATATTCTGAAAAACAACGTTTAAATAAAGAGACGGAAAACCTTAACACATTTCTGTTGAACAATCCTTTATTAACAAAAACCTGAAAGAACCCAAATTAAAAGTTATACAAAAGAAAGAGAAAGAGAATGAGGATAACAGAAGAAGTGGAGTTCCAGAGTGGAGCTAAGGATTTTCCTTTTTCCTTTTTCATTCTTTATTTTTTTTTTGTGTATTAGAACTAGTCGTAATACTGACTTGTTTAACTCACAAATAAATTTTGCAAATGGTTTTTAAACAGCAAAAAAAGAATAAAAACAGAAAAAAGAGGAAAAAAACTCTTTACGACAAAAATCAAATTAGTGTCAAAACGTTGTGTTTAAGGTTTTTCCTGTGCAACAGCGCATAAAAACCAAACAATTTCCGTAAGCCTTCATAGTAAAATAACACAAAAACAACGAAAATAGCAGTAGTGAACAAAAAATTAAATGAAAACAACACCAAATATTCTTGTATTAGATGCAAAACATACAACTACAAGCACTAATATCCAAACAAACACAACTCTCAAGGAAACAAAAACATTGAGTGACTGACTGACAGACTGACTGACTGACTGACTAACTGACAGACTGTATGAATAAATAAAGTGAAAGAGCGAATAAACGTACGAATAAATGTTAAATAACAATATGAAATACTTAAACATAAAAAATAAAACAAACTAAAATAGAACTGAACAGAACAGAACAGATTGGTACAGAATAGAATTACATTCAAATGAGAGTTAACGTACATTTAATGTTGTTTTTAAAATAATTTCCAAAACTCGCACTAAAATGCGCTTAGTGGTTGTATGAAACTAAAGCAAAGTAATGACATTCGTTTATTATAATTTTGCAAAAATAAAACGAAAAACGGCGAAATAAGACCAGAAACACAAAATTAAATAAACATACAAACTGATTATGTCGAGAGTCAGATCACAGTCGAATAGAATGTGGTAAAATCCTTTTAGCCAAATGGATGGCTAAATATTTGCCTGTTTATTATTTGACATTGGTTTGGAAGGTGGAGACTCTGTAGTCATTGCTATGAAGCATTAAGATAAAAAAAATGCTGTCAGTTATTGTGTCATTCAAAACGCAAATTGAAATAAAGTTTTTGTGACATAAAGCTAAAATACCATTGGGATTTTCTACGTTAAACTTTTTTGTAATTATTTGTACGTAAGACTGTTTGTAATTGTGTTAATATTCAAATGTGTTAGTGAGTTATTAGAATAATGTGTAACTTATTGTACACAGTACATAATGCAACGAATAGCTCCTTCGCTAACTACGAAACCATCTAACCGCCTAAATAACTGGTTGACTAGTTGACTAGTTGACATTATATATTAGACGATATAAAATTACCATAGCAAACTTGATAATGATCATTAATGTTAAACGTGTCGGCACTTTCTATTGTTTCTTTCAGTTTTTTTTTTGTCTCTTATTTCTCAACGATGCAGTGAAAGGTATACAATTTATAAGACCGTAGCGATATGTATAAAAACTCCATTTTAAATGAATATTTACAATGACTGATTATAAGGCACAATTTTAAATTGCTAAATATTTAAGTAACTTTGCCTGTTTCCTGTCTTTTAAAGTTCAAATTGTTTGCTTTTAACAGTTTTATCACAGTTTCAATTTACTTTTTGTGTACTTAAGGAGTAATCAATCTTAGAAATTGCCTTCCTCTAAGGGACCTTTAGTAACATATATCAATAAAAAATGATTTAGGCGGTTGGCTGGTTTTAAATACCTGGAGCTATTATAATTCTTTAAACTTTAAATACCTAGTTGCGAAAAGTAAAAAATAACTTGTGATTTAATATCGATTGAAATCAATTCGTGCACGATGTTTTATTTAAGCGAAATCGCTTTCAACATTTAAATAAAAAGCATTTCTTCATCAATGTCCCTTTTCAAATAGCGACAAGTTTAAGAATTGCTTCTCCCCCCATAAGCACATACACACACACGTTTCATTTTTTAGTTTCTTCATTTCCTTCAAAAGCATTTTTGATTTATTGGCTGAATTACAAGAATTTTATCGTTCTTCTGTTCATTATTTTTTGTTATTTCTTTGCGCTCCGTTTTTTTGTTCTGAAATAATACAAATTTAATTCTACTTTTTCTTCCTTTGGACATTTGCTCATAGTTAAGTTCTTTATATGTTTCCATAAAAGGAAACGGTGAATAACTAAAAACTCTTTTTTAGTTATTCTAAAATCTCCTTTTTAGAACCAAACATTATTTTTACTGACATTGTTTGCTCTTTTTTACCATTTCCTCCAAAAGAAAAACACTTTTTTGTGACTGTGACAAAGATTTTGATTGGATGATTTTGGGTGAATGATATGTTTTACTTGAACTTTAGTTATAACAATAATTAAGTGCAATACCTACAAAGTAAATATTGTAATGATTTTAAGATCATGATTAATTAATGATAAAATACTTTACTACATACAACGAAATTTATAATCAAGCTTAAGTTCGTTTTTATTCTCTCTAAGAAAGAATTAATTAAATTACAAATTAGGTGATAATATTAAAGACAAAATTGGGAAAATTTAATTTTTAGACACCAGCACGAGTGGAATGCACATTTTCTAGACAGCCACGTCCGTCATCAGCACTACTTGTATCTAATCTACTTAGGGTAGTGTTTTAGTTGTAAGCATCATCTATTTAACCAACCAAACCCAGATAAAGGAATACGAGAAAACTTGTATTCAATTATCAATCGTTAGTTGGTGAGAACGAAGTCTACCACTACCTTAAGCTTCCCTCTTGTTGAATATTTTTACTTTAATATTTACCACCTATATTTTGTTGTTCCTTCAGCGAACCTTCAGTTAGCAATGAAGTTACTTTTTGTTTATTTGTTTTACTTCCAAGATTCGTTTTTTAGTTAACACTAATCTAGTATCAAACCAAACTTTGTTGAGTAGTAGTAGTGGTAGACTTCGTTCTCACCAACTGACGATTGATAATTGAATACAAGTTTTCTCGTATTCCTTTATCTAGGTTTGGTTGGTTAAATAGATGATGCTTACAACTAAAACACTACCCTAAGTAGATTAGATACAAGTAGTGCTGATGACGGACGTTAAACAAGACATTAAACAAGATTGAGATAAAATTCTGTTTGTGAGTAAAGCGCTTAGAAACTTGGTATATTGCAACGGTAGAAGTATTTTTTGATATTTTTTGAAGACACAATTACCTGTGAAGCCTTTCGCTTGTCTTCAGAAAACACACAGAGTCTTTGATGTAAATCGAAGCCACAACACACTGATAGACTAGCTCGCTAATAATCAGCCACTCATAATTATACGTATTAGGTTATGACGAAAAAAATATATATTTCCAAGCAGCCTCTCGCTAGACGAAAAACTGAACAAGCAAATAGTTGTAAACTGTAAAGGTATTTTACCTCGCTATAAAGGTAAAAAATACTCCTCGTTAGTTGTTTATTTGAACATATATTGTCCATTTCACAGGTTAAGGAAGTGAACTTTTATTAAATAGAGGTTCACAAATACAATCACAACTTTCAACATACCATAAAGTAAACAAAAGTAGTCAGTTATTTATTTATCTGTCCTATTGCAACAACAGTTTAATATAAAATTATATCATTGTAGATCCTAAATGATAGTGTTTACATTAGACTACTTTAAATACATTGAAGTAACAATAAATAAAAATATAAAAAAAAAATATTTGTGTAGAGTTCTGTAAGCAGTGCCTAAACCAGCGTTTTGACTAAAATTTATATATTTTAAAAACTAGAAATAAATTTTCGTTTTAATAATAATAAATATATTTTTTTTTTTAAGTACAATTTTAAATTTCATTGCTTTTAAAATTATTAATTTTATTTTCTTAAAACTAAGGATTGACACTGAATATATTAATAAGATGAAATAAAAAACACTAAAAATCTTGATACAAAATAAGTGTAGGATGTGGAAGTCAAACCACTGTACAAAGTGACTACTTATTATAAACATGACACGCATGGCAAATAGTAGGCTATGCTATACCAAGTAGAATTATATATAACCCAAGGCATATTTAACAAGGTGATAGCATAAGGGAGAGGAAATTTCAGCAAAAAATTTTTTTAATTTTTTTATATGGATTTTGACAGTAATATCTATTTTATTCTCTCTTAAAATACCTGATTAATGTCAAACTCCATATAAAAAAATTGAAAAAATTTCTCTTTAATATTAGCTCCGCCTTGTGCAGTCATCTGGTTAAATATGCCTTGATATAACCAATACGCACGCAGTAAAAATACTAGGCTATGAGAAAAAATAGACATAAAAGTCACTAACTCACGGAAACAGATAGTAGGCTTTGACAAGAACATTCCGTAAAGAAGGCAAAACTAAAACTTTTAGATATAGATTTAGAAACGGTGACGAGAAAACTTGAGTAGATCAAAAGTAAAATATATGCATGAAAAGTTGGAAAAAAAGAGTGTTAAAGTGAAAGAGAAAATTAATTGTAAAGGCCGAGGCACATAGCATCCGTCATACGTTATAGTTTAACGTACTCAACTGAAAACAAAGTAACAACGGAATATGTTGACTGATATTCAATCAGAAAAAAACACTTAAAAAGATTTTTTCCCCATTTTACTTTATTTCATTTATTTATTTTGTTTTTTGCTGCCACTGAGCACAAAAAATTCATTTTGAGAGAAAAAACAAAGAGAAACCAATTTATAGCTGCCAACTGCTTTCAACGTACGTCAAAAGTTAAAAGTTGCCATTTCTTTCGTACTTTGCGTTGACGGACACGTACTGTTTATGACAACACTCATTAGAAATCCTGTATTTCAACTTTCTTGTATGTTGAAAAAGACGACGTATAGCGTATGACGGATTCTACGTGCCCCGGTCTTAAAACTTGAATATAATTAAAACATAAAATAATTTGTGTAAAACAATTAAATATACTAAATAAACTTAATATAGCTTAATTAAATTAAATACCCAAATTTTAATATACTTATAACTAGTTTTATAAAACATAAAAATTTAATCTAAATTATAGCCATCTTAGCCACTATATTAAAAACCACTTATAAAAACTAATTATAGAACTAAAACCTATTACATGATAAAATTTTAAACAAAGGAATTTAGATTGGTTCTTGCGTTAAAACCTTAAACATAAGGTTTTAGAAACAAATTTAAATTAAAAAAAAAATACTCGTATCATATAAATGTTTATTATTTATTATTTATGGCACCAATAGTTGACAACGAGTGAACTAAAATTTAATCTCACCAATCAAGACAAAAAAGCAAATATTATTGATGATGTTAAGAAAATTATTTTTGATGTTAATACAATCCCTAATGTTGTTATACATTGAAGACAACAATTTTTTGATATCAAGTGCTTAACAGCATCAGTGTCAAATTTCGCTTGACCGAATACAAATACAATGAATAAAACTACATTCAGCTAAATATGTCCCTCCATTTTTTATATATTTATATATTTATTCGTATTAACATATCGTCAGCTGGAGCGAATAAAAACATTTTAGCCACTTTGCAGGGGATTTAGCAAAACCATCAGTTATTTCAAGTAATAGGAATACAGTAAGTTGTCTACAACTTTTGTACAAATACTAAGTCCACTGCAAGATAATACTGGTTGCTTTGCTTTTAATTCGACGATATGAATATCTTTGTACAAATACATAAATGTGTGTTAATGTTTAAATGGTTATAAACAGACAAGCAAGTGGCGTTGAATATTGTCATTGCTCATCTCACAAGGATTAAAAGTAGAGACATTTAAGAAAGCATTTTCTAAAATACATATATAGTTTAGTATTTATCGCTTATTTTTTAATTCATGATAAAAAGGAAGCAAATTAAAGATTGAAATGGATCGCAAGTATTTATTGGTTTATTCACAAGCAAAGACGAATATGGTTTTAAATCCTTCAACTTCAATTACAGCACAACACATTAATTTTCTAATTGGATTTATAGTTGATTAATTCTTTCTTTAATATAGAGAAGCTTTAAATTAATAAATGCGATGCCATATACAATTTATTATTAAAACTTTTGACTTTAAAACTTTTTCTCACCAGCATAACAATTTTTGCCATAAATATACTTTTTTTTATCTTCAATGAAAAAATTTCCTTTGGTCTTTTCCATACTTTATAAATATTTTTATTTTTTTGTTTGCTCTTAAATCAAATTTGTCACTTTTCCCAGAAGGTATGATGATTATAAAATGCACCTAACGATGCATACTGTTTTCTGTATGGCTGCCATGAAGATCCAAGCACAATTTTAGAAGTGGAGGATGAATAAAAATTTCTTGCCACAAATTATGATACAAATTTTTCATATAAAATCATTAGATATACCAGCAAGTACAAATTCGTATGTGTAGGTATGCCAGTTTTTAGTTTTAGTGTGTTTGTTTTTGCGTATTTGTGTATACACTAGCCAACATCTTGTTACTCTGAAAAAAATAGAATTATTTGATACATGAAATTTGTAAATAAACGCAATTTAAAACAAAAAATTCAAAACCAAATAATACTTGCCATATAAACAGAAATAACTTTTAACAATTCATCTAGCAAGGTCAATAAGAAAATGAACAAAATAAAATGAAAATATAAATGAAAACTTTAAACAACGAACTTAAAAAATGTTGGCCTTTAGGCAAATTACCAAAATTTTAGATTTTAGCACGTATAGAAATAAAACTTAACGAAATCTTATGTCTACTCAAACGTATACAAAATTGCTTATGAAAAACTTGCAATAGAAATATTTAAGTAAATTAAAAAGCAGCATTCTCCAATAAATGGAAGGAGTTCTGTGGACACTTCTTTGACCTTATAAATATTTACTTGTACAAATTGGTATAAAAAGCGACTGATTATTTTTATATGATAAATTTTCAGGAAGATTTATTTAAGAAATTTAGAAATTTAAATTGAAGTTATGCTTTTATTCATTGGGTTCATTTGAGAACCACAGAAATTTTTCCATTGTTTTTTACTGGACTTATAAGATAATAATTAATAATTGGGAGAGTAAAGAGACAATTTTGGTAGAACGGAGTAAAATATAAACCTTGAATTTAAACCGAAATAAACAATTATCTATCAAAGAATTTTCTAATATATATCGTCCCCTTAATAAAATAATAGTGTATATACATCATTATTTTTATATTGCATAATAAGAATCTACATAACTGATTCTAAATGTGGTAAAAATTTGGTGAAATTCTACTTCCACAAAGTGTGTCAAAAGATCAATTGAAATATTAGCGTAATTGCGTGTTTTAAATTTTTCAATAATAATTGTGTAAGTGCAGGTATGATGTTTCAATTAGTCGTTACTTTGAATATAATTTCAAAGAAATATAGTCTATAAAAAGCATACACTATTTTTATTACTAAATATTTTTATTATTTTTTTTTAATTTATAAGAAAATAAAATCGTATATTGATATACACTATTTTTTAACAATATATTATTTGTAGTCAATTCAAATAAAATAGTGAATAATACCACACAAAATAAAATAGTGTATAATGATTTTAATACTTATTGTAAAACAAATAAAATAGTCTAAGTGACATCATGGCACTTTGAATCTCATTTATTTGCAAATAAAGCACTTGTAAATTAATGAAATATCATCTACTAGTAGCCTGATTATTTCATCGCATATTTTAATGACCACAACTTAAAACCATCGATTATTTTCTGAAATATTACTGTTTTCCCCAATGTCTAATAAAACAAAAACTTTAAACTCCATTATCTCGAAATGTAGATAAAATTATACACTATTGTTTTATTAAGGGAACGCACAGTGAACGGTCCCCATAGTAAAACTGGGAAAAAATCGAAGGATTAATGGTAGCTTAATAACATTTTTGGCACACATCTCTCTTGACCTACTATTTTCAAAAATGAATTAACATTTTTCTAAATCTCTTTATTTTTCCGGTGCGGGGACAATTAAATACCGAGAATTCCCCCATTTTAGTAATTATTACTTTCTTTGAATTTTAATCTATCATTTCACATACAAAATGATAAAGCGTGATAGTTTTTTTTATAAAATATCTAATTATTTAGGGTTGCCGTAGTTTTTAGTATTTTTATTTTTTAAAGTTTTGAAAATACTAACAACCATTGGTATTCAAATAACATTATATGAATAGGGTTCCCAAATTGACAACACTAAATATTTTAAAATTAAATTATTATTTAAGATAAAAAACAAATTTATATAAATATTAATAATAAAGTTACAAACAAATTCAAATAACATAACAATTGTAAACAATTTCTTAATCACTAAAATAAGTTTCTGTGTCTGAATCAGTGTTAATAGATTCATCTATTATTGTTGAAAGAGCTTCTTGTATTTATTGTATTTCTATTAGATGAAATTATAAAAATATTAAATATGAATGATTTTTAAAATCATTATATTTAAAAAGTTGGCATAAAAAACACCTAAATGTTTGTATTCATATTTTAGTATATATAACAGAAAATAAGATTATTGATTCATAAAAGTAGTTTTTTGATGTGCCTATTTTTTCGGGTCCATCGAAGCTGACTCTTTTCTTTAAAAAGTGCATCTTTTGGCTAAAACTTCACAATTTTTTTTACAGTGTTGTTATAAATACTTGAATTTTAGGATTTTTTCATTGTTTCTGATACATTTCTGAATAAAAATAATTAATTTGCATGTATTTTTATTGAAAAATGAATTTTTGAGATTTATTTTTCGAAACCCATTTTTTGATACTTAAAAATTATCAAAAAATTATCAAAATAATTCGAATTTAAAGCTGTGTAACTTTTTATAGGTGTAACGCACATCAAAAACCAAAGCACCTCTGGAATCGTGGGAGTCTTAGCTTTCATCCCATATGTATTTTATAATAAAATTATAATAAATTCGAAAGTCTTTTTTTTATTTTTTTCCACTAGACAGTTTACTGTGGGACGATATATTATTTAAAAGTTCCTGTTTGCTTGTTTGGGTAAATAAATAAATGATTCATTTTTCTCGGTAATCGATTTAGTTTAAGACATACTGTTACAAAATCAGAGGACTTAATTTTTTCTTTTTCAATAATGTTGTATGAATGCTTATTGCACAGCATATAGTAATAGAATTGGAAAAAATCGTCGTCAGTCTAAACTTGACACTAACATGATGTTAGTGTTTATGTTTACCATTTTATGCCTTATGTTGCGACTGCTTGTTTCTTCTAGAATGCCCACTCGAGTGTATGTTCAAACAGACTTTTCAGGATCTGTATTCTCATTGGGATGCGGCACTGAAACGTTTTCTGAAATGCTGCAATTGGTTCTTAGGGGCATATATACACACAAATTACAGTAACTTTAGAAAGTATTAAATGACGGACGATTGAAATGCGCGTAACAGTTGAGGTAGTGGAAATATAACGAGATAAACTGATTGCAATTTTTTCTCTTTCTTTCATATGAATCCACAAGTCAATAATAGTTTTCTTTGTATAAAGTTTTTTATGTTGGGAAGATAATTAAAAAACCTAAAAACTCACAAAATATCAATTTTTATATATTTATCAAAATTGATACAAATTATCACGGCTGTATCATGATCTGTATAATTTTTTTTTAAGAGAAGTACCACTCAGGCAGTTAATGCCTATATTAACTGTGTTACTTCCTCTGGAAAGGGATAGTAGTAGATAAGGTTAGTGTGATAGTAAAGCTTCGATTCTGACAACTACTGTAATTGCACGTTATGATTATTTTTAGGACAATATTGCAGCTCCTCTGATGTTATTTAGGCAAATTATTTTGAAGCTAGCATGGCCAATTTATAATTATTTTACTTCGCCGGCGATTTTGTGCATTATTCTAGAGAAAAATTAATATATATCAGAAAAATTGATGTTGCAATGGCTGAGTATTGCACTCGTGACCATTGCTTAGTAGTCAACGTGCTAACCACTTAAGCTACAGCACCCTCAAAACGAGGGAGAGCTAAAATATCGAGTAATTTAAATCAGCCGTTGTATTTGTGTGAGTTTTAAGAAATCACGAATTACTTCAGATGTTGTATTTAATAATTTTAAAACAAAATATGTCTTTATCAAAGTCAGTTGTGATTTGAGAAAGCGAAAATTAGGACAAACATCCGAAAGGATCTTTCCTACTAAAAGAAATATAATACAATGACTCCAATTGGGTGTGTAAAGGACATACACAAGTTTAATAATTTTCAAACAATTTATTTGGTCAATAACAAATAAATTAAATTAAATAAAAAATAAGGAGCCAACACCAGCAGCAATAACAATAGCTTAAGGAAAAATACTAACATCTGACACTAATAATAATTCAATTGTATTATAACTTTTGTCTGTATGTGTCTATTTTAAAAAAAATTATGTTGCGAATAAATGGCTGTGAAAATGAATGCGAGTTTTTCTTACGTAAGAGCAAATAGAAAAACACTATTAAATAAGATTGATGACATACGTACATTATCAACATTCCAAAGACTCACACACACAAACATTTAATTGGACAATACATAGTAATACATAATTTTCGTTGTAGTAGAAAAAGAAAAACATTAACAAAAAGGACAACACTTGGACGATTAAAATTTATTTATATAAATTGATATAATAAATATTTTGTGATTTTGTGTGTGTGAGTGGTAGAATTTAAAAGTCTTCCGATGCCTGAGCCAAAATGTATTATATAAAGTTTATAATGCAACATTCACAATCACCCTTTATTATAATCCGAATTGACCACCTGGTACTGCTAGATAAAATATCAATATACATTAGAAACGTTCAATTTGTCTACACATTCATAAAGAACTACAAAAAATGTTTTGAGGAAATAAATATTTAGCTGTTACTTTTGTATCACAAATTAAAGTTTTCGGCTAATCTAATTAAAGTCTTATTATTATGAATATGGCCTTATATAGCTTAATTTACCTTTTCAAACTAAAAACTTCTTTAATTATTCGAAACTTCAAGTCTCTCTTCAAGACACAACCCACTTAACCCGTGACTAGTCGACAGGTTCTGCAATACTTGTCCAATTGTTGTGTATAATATCTATTTAAAGATTTTTCCATGTAAAAGTAAAAACTTTAGGAAACATTTTATTCATAAATAACACCTCAATAAAACAAATACTACTTGAACGTTTATCTTTGACACCAGTAAAATTGCTGTGAATAAATAACACATAGATGCATAGTTCAAAATCCTTTTAAACAAAAGCTCGTTGTAACAAAAATAATCTTTGATCTACCGTTTTAAGGCAATATATATATATATATATATATATATATATATATATATATATATATATATCTATATCTATATATATATATATATATATATATATATATATATATATATATATATATATATATATGCTGATGAATTTTGGCCTCTCTCTCACCGGTACTCCGAAATGAACGTGCAATTACAACGTCAACGCAATTGCAACGACTTACGGAACTGACTAAGTATGCTGGTCGTAAGATTAATATTGGCAAACCTAAAGTGATGTGAATAAACACAGAGAACTCAAGCGTTTTTACAATTGACAATTTAGCTCTGGAGAACGTTAATTCAATTTGTTACCTCGGAGCTATCATTAAAGCGGTTCGGATGCAGATATTGCCAATTGAATAAAAAAGGTGACTCAAGCCTATGCCAAGTTAAGAACTCTTCTACTCTCTCTCTCTCCCCGTGTTAAACCAAATATCTTCAACTCCAACGTCCGATCAAAATTATTATACGGATGCGAAATGTGGAATGCGGCTCATCGTGATATGCATGTTCTACAAGTTTTTATAAACAAATGACTCAGAAAAATCCTACGAACCTTTGGCCACAATGCAACAGACTATGGCATCAAACCAACCAGTCTCAAGGCAGCCGTAAAAAAGATCGACCAGCTCATACATGGCGAAGAATAATTCAAACTGAAGTGTGAAAAAGTAGCTGAAATGAAGTAAAAAACATCGTTATGAACAGATCCATATGGAAATATTTTGTTGGGGCCCTTTGCTTCAGCCAATCTATCTATAGAAACCAGCAGACCTATCTATAAAAACCAACGTTAGGTGACGATGATGCGATTTCAATAATTTTTCTTCAACCAAAACGAGCCCACCTATGTATAGAAACCAATGTTGTTGCGATAATGAAGACGACGGTTACGGTTTTTGAGTTCTTCAACCAAAAAGTGCTCAACGTGCCTAAAGAAGTTTTCACTTCAAAAATTTTAGTTTTTCATGGGATCGGATAGATTTTAAGCACAATATTTTAACAATGTGAAATTATTTAAAACTCAAAAGTGCTTACACTATATATTAAAAGAAATTGAATAAAAGCAAGAAAAAACTATTTCGTTATTAATGAAGGTAAAAAAAAAATTATAAATGCAAATTTTTGATTTCTTTGGAACTAGTAACTAAAAGATTTAAAAATTTACCTAAAAATGAACAACTTAATAATAGAAAATTTATTAAGCTGTGCCATGTTTGAAAGCTAATTATTCTATTTAAATCAATGTAAGTAAAAACTACTACTATAACATTATAATAAATACTTAAATTCATTTTTCCTGTAACTAATACAATTTAAGAGTAACGACTGAATATATTGAACAATTTTAAACATTCTTACTAAATTATTTATTTTGAATCCATTTTTTTCAAAATAATAGAAACAGTTAATATAAATATAACATAAATAAAAATTCGACAAATAATTAGTAGTCTTTAAATTAATCTCTTTTAGTTTTAAAAGATATAACAAATTGGTCTAAAGATGATATATGTAAGATCTTTTCATTTTATATATATTATATATTACGTCATCTTAGAAATATATTTTACATGTTTGTACATGCACATTTTTACTGCATGAAGAAAGTAGACTTTTACAATGTGAATTTTTTTTTTATGTTTGTGTGAATCCTTTTTTATTTTCCCCTTTTCGCTTTTTTATTTTATGATTATACATAATTGTGGATTCCACACGCATTGCGGCCAATGCAGAGCGCAAATACCGAATAGCTGAAAATCGAGAACACAATAAGGACTCGACATGAATTTTTAATTTTGCAATTGGCCAAGGCTAACTACACAATGGTATAGAAAAAAAATAGAAAATAAAATAAAAATGAACACAAATACAGCAATATTAAAACCGAACAGGAAAATAAACTAAACTTTTATAACAAACAAACATACAATTAAGACTTATAAAAAGGGGTGCTCAGACAGATATTGTATATAAATTCGGATGTCACCAAAGTTACAATTTGTTAATTTATAGCAAAGAAGACGGACACATAGAACCAAATAGAACATCAAAATCTTGTTACTATTGTGTTAAATATTATCGCTATACCCACAGTAACTCTACAACACAAGATACACAGATACAGACAAGTGTTCATTTTCAATTTTAGGTCAAACTTAAGGCAAATAATAGCAGAAACACCTCAACCCTTTTGCTTTTCTTCTCTTGGTTTTGCATCCAATGAAAAATAAGGAAAAATATATTTTAAAGTTACATTTGGTAAAAATTAAATCAACTACTTGAAGTAGCAATAACAATAGAGATGAAGTCAGGACTAAATGTAATTGCAAAACTTGCTAAAAAAATAAATTTTTTATTATTCTTAGTTTCAAATACAAACTCAGTTCGAATTCCAATAATTATTTATACAATCTTATAAAAAAGCCAAAAAACAATACAAAATATTGAAAAACAGGATTCTTTTAATTTCTTCTGGAATAAAGCTAAAAAATTTTTAATTCCTTACTTGTGGTTAAACTTTAATGATGTTGTGCTTTTTTGAAGCAAACAGAAAAAATTCAGTTTCAGCAAAAAAGAATAAAACAAGGAGAACTAGCATTAAACGTAGCAACAAAGTCAATTAGCCATTTCTTGTAATATCTTTTTCACACTGAATAAATGGTACAAATAGAATTCATATTGTATTAAATAAAATGGAATAGTACATCGAAGCAAAAGACTACAATAATTTTAAAGTTTAACACCTTATTCAAGAAAAAAAAGTGTATGTAAGAAAATGATGTATTGACAGCACCCCGTTGTAGTAGAAAGTGTAAAATATTTATGTGCGAGTGTGTATATAGAACTCGTAGCAAATTTGTATACTTAGTATGCGTGACTTGAAATTTTTAGTTTGCTTTAAATTCCAAGAGGAGAAAAGAAAAAAAGATTAAAAGAAAATTATACAAAAAGTATGAAGTACGAAGCATTTATTTTAAAATGTACAAAGCGATTAAAGGAATGACTTTAAATTGAATAACAAGGAAAGTATTGATCTCAGTCAGAACGAATACAAAATAACTTAAAATGCTGTGATGGCATATATTGCTAAGAAATAAAAGCGTAACTTTAGCACGTGCTGCTTTAGTAAACATTATGTAACACTTCCTTTTGCTCTTTCCTTTTTAATGTGATGATCTCTGCAAGAATTTCCAAAAGGTTATGCAATATGGCAGGATAGTTTTTGACATTGCCAGTAGCGGTTGCATTGAATTATATTTTTGTTTTCTTTCACGCAGTAAGAACAAATCGCAAGTTACAATTCAAGCGAAAAAAAATAATTTTTTTTCTCTGAACAATCAGCCGTACGATAGATATTTTATAATATAATTTTTTATGGTGTCGATGTCGATGACATAAGGGTAAAACTAGGGTGTTCGATACAGATGTGTAGATTTTTGACAGTTCGTGGCTGTCTTATTTATTAATTTTTTTCTATTTTTTTACGCCTTAAGGACAGATAAGAATATACATATATGTTCGTTTTTTTATTTTTACTGTTAAAACGGGTTTGCTTCCAGAAAAAATTGTTTGCACCAATTAAAGGTTTCATTAGTTAGCGATGCCAACTTAATTTAATTTTTAATTAATTATTTATATAATAACGATATTACTTTTCTCTTTCTTAATAAGGCTGTCATACAGCTGCCGTTTCGACACATATTTTTAACATCCACCCCCTCATGTTATAAATTCCTTAGTTTAAATAGAAGTGTAAATAAATCGTGAGTTTTCAGCTTTA
This sequence comes from Phasia obesa, assembly GCA_949628195.1. Taxonomy (NCBI): domain Eukaryota; kingdom Metazoa; phylum Arthropoda; class Insecta; order Diptera; family Tachinidae; genus Phasia; species Phasia obesa. The sequence goes on along the minus strand of OX451215.1, from coordinate 771,781 downwards.
CTATTCCTTGTTTGCATTTTTAGTTGTATTTACGGCAAGACCTTAATAACCCAAAATAACCTGTCAAATCAGTGTATTATTTTTAGAAATTGGTTCAATATTTTCATTTAAAATTCTCTTCCGAAAAATAAGTTTTTATTAAGATTGTTTTCCTTTTGTGTGTGCATGACGTTGCATTATCTTGCAAAAAAAAATTTAAAGTTCAAAACGTGCCTACAGCAATTTTAAACTTAAGTTGTCGATGATGACTCTAAAGTAGTGGTGCGCTTTTTCTGATTTCCAACCCATGTGATGGAACAAAATGTATGCTAGTGCAACGTGGACACACATATACTGTGGATATTGCTTTGTTTATAATTTAACAATGAAGATCAAATGTAAGTATGTGTTTTAGCACCACAGTTGCAAAAAATATTACTCAATTATACACTTAATTATAAAAAAATATTTCTTTTACTGCCGCCTGGAGAGTTTTAGTTTCAATGTCGAAGTGAAATTGTTTCGTTAATATGGACACCGCAAAAGCGTTATAAATGAAGATACCATCGTTGCAAACGAAGCATTAACAAAAGTATTTTAAACAGAATATCATACAAAGCCGTCAACAACAATATCGTTATTAGCTTTTACTACCATGTGAACAAACTTTGTAATTTAGTTTTCTGCTAAATTATTTTTTATATATAAAAAGAGTTAATTAACTTCGATTTTTGTTTTAAGGATTCATTTCATTTCGTTGTTATTTTGTTTTGTTTGCTTCAGTTTTTATTTGTTCTTGTTCCCAGTGCAATTGTTGAAGTTTTCTTGAATGTAAGAGAGTGTGTGTGAGATACAGAGCTTTGTTAAACATAAACTTTTAACTCAAAAGAGAATTTTAGAGCCATTATTCTTTATCACGTGTAATTAATACAGATTAATGCTGGTTAAGGACCTCAAAGGTATTGACACATGTTGGTAATTTATTAGTTACTGCTAACGAAAAAAACTTATTCACTTATTGTAGTATTACCGATAAATTTTTAACTTTTAAAATGCAAAAACGTAAACGCAAAAGCAAAAAAAAATACAAAAACTTAGTTACAATTATAAATTGTGTAACTAATCGTATCCATAAGTTTTATAAGGAGAAAATTGAAAATATGAATACGCGGTTCAGATTGCTAGCCCCAACCCCTATTAATAGGGAAGGATTCTGGAGGGCAATAAAGATCTTCGACCCGTTCAAATCCCCGGCTCCAGGTGGCATTATACCTCCTGATATTCAGCAAAGGCGTATATCATAATACTATGGCTAACCCGAATATATACAGCGTGCCTCCAATGTGCGTATATCTTGGAATCGAGGACCAGGTGTTCTGTAGTGTTCATTATTGCACTACACATGCTCGTAGGGTATATTGAAATACTGTAGAGCAGAATGAGTATTGCTGGTTTTTCTACATAGAAGGAGCGTTCAACAATGTGAAACCGGAGACCATCATTACTAGACTGAATGTAAGTCGGTCGATTATTAGCTTCCTTTTGAATTTCTTCACCAAAAGTCTTATTATTTCCAACATGTCTGTAGGGTAGCTAAGCGTGCGATGCTGCAAGAAGGGGTGCTGTCATCTCTTCTTTGGAACCGTAACATAAACACATTGCTTACAGAACTGAACACCACTCGTATACTACAGTTGTAAATAACTGTAGTATACGAGAATAATGTTGCGGTGGCAATATCGGAACACCAGGATACTCTCTCGCAACGCTCAGAAAACGTATATTGTATTACTCACCAGAAGAAACAAGATACCCACTTTTTTGTCTAAGTGTGGTGGAACTAAAATCCGACAGGGCAAAATATCTAAGTATCATCCTATATTCCAAACTGTCATGAAATCTTAATGTTCAATTTAGGTTTCAATAGCCCTCTAATTTGTAAGAAGGCCATAGGTAAAAACTGGAGCATAAATCCTAGCAACGTCTACTTGCCTTTTAATACAGTGATAAAGACCATACTTTTGTATGTATTGAGCGCTGGTATAGCGGACTGCTCTAGGCAAGAGTACAAGGAATACAGTTAAGAAAATACTGTGCACTTCATAATTATGGGTGCTATGCGCACTACGTCATCGAAGGCTCTTTTCACTATGTTGCACTGGCTTTTAGTCGATCCAATAGCCAAACAACTGGCTATGAACTCGGTAATAATGCTTATTGCAACCTGGGCATTGAGACCGACGAGCTTCGGCAATGCGACTGGTAATATTGATTACTGTTAGCACTCAGCCATGCTAGTTAGAACATTCGGAGTAATAATGTCCGCCATGAAGCTCTTTTGTGGTGGAGTGGATACGTGAACAAGCAAAATTGCCATATTTGGTGTGTAGAGCAGCCAGAAGCATAGCAAGAACTGCAAATAAACTCAGAAAAGTGCAATGTTCGGTGGGTATTATGGACCGGTGACATCATTAAATCGTACCTTTGGAAAGACGACGAAGGCAGGAAGGTTACTGTGAATAGCGGGCGCTACCGTGCGATGACTACAATTTTTTTTACCAATAGAAGAAAGGGATTTGCCTGGTTTCAACAAGACGGTTCCACTTGTCACACAGCACATGATAGTCGAGTTCGGTGAATAGCGTTTTTTACTTTTGGGGCCTTTAGATTATTTTCTGAAGGACTATGTTAAGGTTCGTGTCTATAGGGACAAGCGCGCAACGGCTGACGAACTGGAAGCCAATGTTAAAGAATTTGTTTTTGAGATACCGGCCGATATGTTGCAGAGCGTATTTTGTGTTTTTTATATCAATTCCGAAAGCTCTTAAAAATCAGTCTATCTATGATATTAAGCGTTGCCTCCATTATTAATCATACGGTATAAATTTATAAAATTTTTATGTTTATTTAACAATGCCTTTTTTTCTTTTTGTTTTGGTCGACATTTTTTACCATTTTGTATTATTTAGAAGACAAAAAATCAGTATTTGGTGTTTGTTTAATCAAATTTCTATGCAGAATAATATTTATTTTAATCCATGTCATAAACACACTCTTCCCAATCGAAACATGTAAAACCAGCGACAATTTAATATAAAGCAATATGTACGTATGTGTGCGAGTATGCACTGTTTTTATCTTTTTTCCAGAAATTTTATCATACATAAAAATGAGGAAATTGTATATTTGGCCAAAAAAAAACAGAAGATCATAAAATACAGGCAAAAATAAAAAAAAAACATCAACAAAAATTAAAAAATACAACTTGAAATGGAATATTCCAGAGGAAAATAGCAGAAAAACTAGCACATGCAATAGAATGTTCTAACAGCAATGAGCTTGAACTAATATTATTATTAACAGGTTTGTCAGTTAAGATTTTTTATTTAGCCTTTTTCGCTTTAAAATCGCCTTTAAAATAGATTAAAATATGTAGCTGTAGGACATTATTGAATTAATTTTTGTATTCAATTTGAAATAAAATTAAATAATTAAAAATTATCATTTTATCAGACGCAGACAATTTATACTATTTGTTTTGCCCCTTTCATCACCGACTATCTACAATTCAACACTTTTTAACGCAGTTAAAGGGAGGGTTTTTGTGAATGTTGCTGTCAAATTGGTATTGTTTTGTTTCATTTATACAAACAAACTACACTAGTTTGTCATTTGAGTAGTACCTTTGTTTTTATTGTTGCCGTCATGATGCCACCAAGTAAAAAATACATCTTGAACTGAAGTAAATAACGTGTAGTTTGTGGGTATGACCGTTCTTCGTGTTTTCCCATACAGTTTTAAACGTTGTGAAATGAGGAGATTTTTTGAGCTCACCCCAGCCAATCGAAGCCGGAGTTCTCCAAGGTAGTATATTGGGGCCCTATTTATATTTATTGTATACTTCAGACATACCAACTAGTAACCGAGTTCACATATCGACATTTGCTGACGACACAGCTTTTTTGAGCATTCACGAAAGACCCGAGGTAGCATCACGATATTTACAAGACCACATATCCAACTTAGAAAATTGGTTGAAGAAATGGAGAATAAAAGTGAATGAACAAAAATGTACTCACATAACTTTCACACTGCGTAAAGAATATTGCCCCCCCTATTCGGATAAATAACCAAACGCTACCTCAGCTTTCAGACGTCAAATATCTCGACATACATCTTGACCGACGCCTTACATGGAAACGCCACATAGAAACAAAGTTAACACAAATGAAGTTGAAAGCAGTCCAACTAAACTGGCTAATTGGCAGAAATTCTACTCTAGCTTTAGATTGCAAACTTTTATTATACAAGTCAATTATACAAAACAATATGGTATTATGGCATTACGTAGAAAAAATTCAAAGGCGCCAAAATAAGATTCTTTGTACAATTACATCTGCTCCTTGGTATATAAAAAACTCGAACATTCGTAAAGATCTAAACGTGCCATCAGTTAAAGCAGAAATAGCGAAACTTGCCATAAGTTATTTAAAGAAGCTTGAAAGTCATCCTAATCCACTGGCCCGTAACATACTAAATGAACCTGGTTACATTCTGCTAAGAAGGAGGGACACTGCTTCTCTCATCCGTACATCAGAGGGAAAACCCACAAATTACAGTAACCGTGAAACATACATTTTTTTTTGTCCAGCACTGGTTGGACTTAACAAGTATATTTTTAGACTTAAGATATGAGTAATTATTGATAGTTCAATTATATTGAAGATACAATAAATAAAAAATTGCGAAAAAAAAAGTTTTAAACGTGAGGTTTAAACTGACAAAACAGAACGACGTGTATGACCGCCTTAAGAGTGAGTTAGAGCTTAATTCTGATTTGATGTTTGCACATGTACATAATTGAGTGAGATTCAAAACTAAACAATTAATATTTGCACTCATACAAAATTTTCATTTTAATGTACATTAGGGATATAACCTTTTAACAATTTTTTAAAATATCAAAATTAGCATAGCAGAGTCCGATAGAACATAAAAAACTATAAGGAAACGTATATTTATTTTTTCGCTAAGGTCAAAAAAGTTCACACACCAACCGCGATGAAGTTTTGATAATTTTTAATTATTTTTTTGATTAAGAAAAATTCATAATACGAGTATGTTTATTTAAAACAAAATTAGCTCAAGTATGAAATTTCATTAATATTTAGAGACGGTGAGATTTTTCCGCAAAGCAAAACGTATCTTTAAACTTTTTTACCAAAAAAAAAATAAATAACGAAAATGAATAAAAAACACCGTACCAAAATATCAGAATGAATTGTTTCCGATATGCGAGTTTATCAGCTAAAAATGGTTTGACATATGGTTTTCAGACCAAACATTTCGCGACGACAACTTCGAAGTTTGATAGCAATCTCTTTTAAGATTTGAAGCTGGGAAAAACTGCTTTATTAAGCGTTGGAAAAAAGATGATTCAATAATCCGAAACCAACAAAGAAATAATATCTGTGCAGATCGTGCCATTAAAGTTGTTCAGGATATTTATCCTTTCTGTAAATCTGCGCGAGCTTTATATCTTAAGTTATTATCATTCAATAACTAACTCATAATTTTTCTTGTTTTTTTTTTTTTTTTTTGTTATACACCTGTTTAGAAAAACCGATTGGTGCGTGAACTTTTTTGAGAAAAAATTTTCGTGGTTACCTGGTCATGGTACTATGCCAAAAAATTGGTACATATGTGAAAAATATTTTACTAATATTGTTACAGTCTTCTTCAGCAACTTTGAACTGATTGTTTTATTTTTAAACAAAAATATAGTTTCCATACTTTTTATTAGCAAAAAGTTATTTATTTACATTCATTTACCTTATAATTACAATTTATAAAATAAATTTAAGGAAAAGGAAGAGCAATAGCAGCATAGGCCTTCAGCTCAATAGATATTAAAATTTATTAAAGTAAGCATGATTTATATAAAGATAGATTTAGATTAAATTGTATAGATTTGATTTTTTTAAAAAACTAATGATTAGTACTATGTTCTCAATAGAAGGATGAAGAAGTAGATTCAGAGGATCGGAATTATGAGAAATTCTTTTTCTGCAAATACTAAATCTTGGACAGTCGCAAAGGAAGTGGGAGGGTCTTGTGGGATATGAAATAGGGCAGTTGCAAAAAAGTATGCTGTTGGGGTTCAATAATGCTTCATGTGTTAGTTTAGTGCGACCCAAATGAAGTCGTTCAAATTTAATACTGTCTAATCTATTTACAGCTAAGGTCCCAAATTTCAAAAAGTTATAAATTGTTTTGCGTTCGTAGTTAATAGTTTTATACCATGATGAAGATAAGTTGAATAATTTACTTCTGCTATCCTGGTTTAACTATATCAGTGAGTCTAGTTCTCTGCGGAGATAGTTCTGAGTCGTCTGTAGAGGGTGATAAATCTCATTTCTGGCGGAGAGGTCAGCAAATTCATTTCCCGTTATATCACAATGTCCTGGTACCCAGATTAATTTTAAATTTGGGAATCTAAGGCTAAGCTCATTTCTTATATTTGATACATAATACCCATTGTTTGCGATATTCTGAATAGATCTTATTGAAGAGAGAGAATCTGAACAAATTGCGAATTTTCAACTTTTTCCCCTAACTAATAATATAGCCTCATGGATGGCTATAAGTTCTGAAGAATAAATTGATCAGCAAAAAGTTAGATACTTTTTAACCGACTTCAAAAAAAGAAGGAGGTTATCAATTCGTCTGAATGTTGCTTTTTTTTTTTTTATGTTTGTGCCCGCAGAACTCAGTCATTTCTGAACCGATTTTAAAAATTTTGCACTAGTAGAAAGGTTATGGCTACAGATTGGTCCCATTTTAAAAGAAGTTCAAAATTTTAAAAATTAAAGGGTGTCCCCATACAACATACATGTTTTTTACGTGTATTATGAACATTATAGGTCACCAATTTAAAATTAAAAAAAAGTGCGTATCACTGTAGCTCCCAACAACAAAAAGTAATTAAAAAATAAAATTAAAAATTAAAGGGTGACCCCATAGGTGACTTAATTTCACCTTTATTCTCCTATCTTTTGAACCGTTACAGACAAACACTTGAAAGTTGCACAGAATGTTCGTTACTATGTCAGTTATAATAAGTATAAATATTTAAAATTAGAAATTAAAGGGTGTCCCATTAGTTGGTTTATTTTGATATGGCCAAACTTTTGAACCTTTATAGACAGACAGTTGAAATTTACAAAGTACTTGTATTGCTAAGTCCGCTAAAATAACAAGTGTAAAATATGAATTTGGAAATTAAAGGGTGTCCCAATAGTTAATGTAAAAGTAATATATATGGCCAAACTTTTCAACTGTTATAGATAGACAGTTTAAATTTACAAAGAACCTATATTACTTAGTCCGCTATTAAAACAAGTATAAAACTTGGATCTATAAATTAAAGGGTGTCCCCATTATTGATGTTATTTGACCATTATGTCCTCATCTTTGGAACCGTTATAGACAAACACTTGAAAAATAGACAAAATGTTCACTACTATGTCTCGAATAACAACAAGTATAAATATTTAAAATTGGAAATTATAGGGTGTCCCAATAGTTGATGTAATTTGATGTATATGGACACAAAGTTAAAATTTAAAAAGAATCTGTATTACAAAGTGTTCTTTAAAAAGTATTTATATTAAAATTTGAATTTAAAGGGTGTCCCAATAGGTGACGTCATTTGATATATATGACCCTATCTTTTAAACAGTTATTGATAAACACTTAACAATTAGACAGAATGTCCATTACTATATCTGTTATAATAAGTATAATTATTTAAAATTATAAATTACAGGGTGTCGTAATAGTTTATGTAATTTGATGTATATGACCAAACTTTTAAACCGTTACAGACAGAAGGTTGAAATTTACAACGAACCTGTATTGCTACGACCGCTATAACTAGTATAAAATTTGAATTCGGAAATTAGAGGGTTCGCAATAGTTACCGTCTTAAAGAAACATGCTTTTAAGTTTGTCTGTTTTGAAGTCGGTTTTTTTTTGCAAGAATTATTATATTAAAATATGCTCAGTTATATCTACATGTATTTAATATCTACATATAATAATCTTCAACTAAAATATAAGTAGTTTCAAATATATTCCTAAAAAATTTAATAGTTAGAAAGAAAAACAATAAATAATACTTTGTATATATTTCAGAATGAATTTAAAAGTACAAATGAAGAAAAAAATCAAGCCGTTCGAATAAACACACAATTTTTGTAAGCAATACAAAAACAACAATAAATTGTAACAATGTTTCTAATTTAGTTTTGCAAAAAAAGTTGAGGTTTTAGTGTTTTTATATTCGAAAATTAAGTTTTTAAGTGTTCTTGTTTTGAAAGAAGAACAAGACGGCCGGATTTCTTTTATATTCAGAAATTTGCAAACAAACGAATATTCAATTTCGAAAGTAAAACAACAAAACTAAACTAAACAAGCGAAACAAAATGAAACTAAAATACAAACAACTGAAATCGTAACAATAAATAAATAAGTAAAACTGATATACAAATAGAAATAGAAATAAAATAAATATGAAGAAGGACAACACAATTATACACTGCAAAACACAAAAGCAAATGATACTGTTCAACTATTTGTACAATTATTTTGCAGCTGTTTATCAAATATTTTCTCAAAAGTTTTTCTACGCGTTATGGTTAAGAATTACAGAATTATGTTTCAAAAGCACTAAAATAATTGTAAATAGAACAAAAAATTTCTACGACGGGAAAAATTGTGTTGATTAAAAATATTTCTCAAATGAAGTGAAAAAAAAAAATCTGGAGTTAATAAGGAACTTTTTGTTCAATATTTTAAGCCTCATTTGTATACATAGGGCGCTTTTAACAAACGAGTACATATGCAAGTAATTAATATAGTTTTCTTAAATAAGAGAATTGCTTACAATAAAACTTTTTTTTACAATATGAATTTGTTGCTGGGATTTTATGATAACTTTATTATAAAATCAAGTTTATGACAGCAAGCTACCGACTACAACTTACCATAACTAAAAAAACGTTTCTATGAAGAGGAATATTTTGACACATAGTCACAACTTAGGCGAATTTATATTTTTTTTTTAGCAACAATGACAGGCGACAGCGAGGGAGAGAAAAATTTACATTATTTTATTAAAAAGAAAATGTTAAAAAATTATAAATTCAATTAAAAGCAAGCAGTTTTGATCATTACTCATTAATCTTTTAATAATGACTTTCTTACAAAAATGATTAAATTTTCGGTGCGTAAAAGTGCCAGTTTTTATTTCGACACGTAATTTTCAAACAATTTTAACTTACAACATTTGAATTTATATGTTTATTAAATTTTACCTTGAAGAACTCCCTGGTTAAAATTAAATTACAAGACTATTTTGCTGTCTTGTAATTTAATTAATTTTAAAATAAAGAAAATAAAGAAAGGGAAATACAAATTAACAATAGTTTGTTCGTTTGTTTATTTCAGATTTTCGTGTAAGTTCTTAAACTAAACAAAAATAAGCACAGATAAACAATCTCATAAAATATTAATTTTACTAAACCATCTGTTAATGATTCTGCAAAGAAAATCTTCTTTACTTGTTTAGTTCGTGCAACCAAATCATTTACTAAACCCTAAGTTATACTTAACAAAATATATGTTCACAATTTCTTAGAAAACCGGCGTCGAAACATCTTCATTACTTAATAAGAACACACACACAGTTGCGCTAATGGAATAGACTTTTAAGAACTCTGCCTTTAAGGAACGTATTTCTAACTGATGAAAAACACACTTTAAATAATGAAGATGAATAAAGTGAAGAGTGAGATTTGCGTTAGAAGTGGAGGTCTTGTTTTTACTCAAGCCTGTGCTGATGCTGAAATTAGTGGTGTAAAATTGTGACATGAATAGGTGGTGGCGTATAAGTATTTTTAATTGCTGCAGGCTGTCGTAATGAGAATAGCAATAGATGCAGTTTTTATATCTATGTAAAACTATAAAATGACTAAAAAAAATAACACTAGAGTATTTAAGAAAAGTACAAGAACATAAAATTTTAGACTGTGACTAAATGACTGCCTCCTATTCCTCTTATTTTATATATAGATGTGTAGCAGTTGGTACAAGAATATTGCCTGCGGTGACTAAAGCATCAGCGAGCAGTTATCGCATACTCGTTTAGTAAAAGAGCATTAAGATGTACAATTTCATCAACACAAACACAAACCCTATATGTGTATGTGTAATATTTCCTCAGAGTTATTAGTCTGTAAAACTAAACACGAAAAAAAAGAAAAATAAAGTCCTTGTGGTAACACCTCTAAGGAAGTAAAGTTTAAAAAAGTTTATATCCATTTTTTAGCATAAAACTACATTTAAGACAACAGCTGCTGGCTTAAGAGAATACTCCAAAAATCTACAGTCTATCCGTCGTTTTAATTGCTTTTTGCCTGTTTGCTAGTTTAGAAGGAAGAGTGTGAAACAAAAATAAGCATCAACTAACTAATAAAGAGCATCTCTTTCTAGAACGCTGTTGCTTTTTATTTCTTCTATTTTTTATGCAGATTCATTCAAGGAAAAAATAAAAGAAAATCGATGTAAACTTTAGCATAAAAGGTGAAATTGTTTCTGACACTTAAACCCAGAAGGTAGTTGGAGCAAAGTGAGAGGCATTTACGAGCAAAAACGATAATATATGTATACTTAGTATGTTTGCATCTGTGTGTGTATATATTTGTTTTTAGTAAAAAGTAAGTGAGTACAAATGTTTTTAGTAATCATTTGGAACATCCACTCTCCGTCTTCTATGCGTTGTTGGCAGCGGTAGCCTCCCAGTTGCTCTGATGCATGTCCAATGCATTTACGTAAATGCATTATTTCTTAAACGATCATTAGCGTCTACTGCAGACATAATTTGCGCGCGAAGGTTGCAACTTTAAAAGTTTTGAATACCAGCACAATGCAGTTTTCTTTTAAAGAAAAAAGAAAAACAAAATTAACTAAAATAAAAGTCAACTCAACATTAATGTAAACTAAATCATGCTGATGCCCTTTAATCTTTAATAGTTGCTGCTTTAATTTTTACAGAAATATGAATTTGTTGCTAGCGTCGATAAAACTTTCAATATCATGGGCTATTTCCCTAAATTATTCAATTAGCATAAAAATATGTATCCTATTAAACAAAGAGTAGTACATTTAGAATCAAATAAAAAAATATTATAAAAAAAATAAAACCAAATCTCTACAACATCAGAAACTCGCTCAATCACAAAAGTACAAAAATACAAAGACGCTTTTTAAGTAGATTCATATGGCAGCCAAAAAATTCAACAAAAAGCAATATTTGTACTACAAATAAACTTTTGTTAAAATAATCTTCCATTTCTTTTTTTAACAGCAAATTCTTTTACTGGTGCAAAAGTCAAAGACTGAAAAAACTTAAACTGTTTATATAAAAAAACAGACTGTTTGATTCTTTGCCGATATGATGTGATTTGATGGTGAGACACAGAGACAGACTGACGGCGGAAACAAGAAAAATAACATTTATTTTACGATAATAACAAGTTTTTTTTTCTGCTGCTTATTCTTTCATTGTTGGTAAGTTTACTTTGCTCCCATAACGAAGCAAAACTAAAGACAACATTGATCTGAATAAGAAATAACTATTTGCTATTTCCGTTGGGTAAATGAGAGATTTCGTCTAAAAATATGCTTTTGTATTTTATTTTATACAATAATTTCCGTGTTTTTTTTACAAAATAAACTACACCTAAAAATTGCTGCACCAAATTGTTTTAAATCTTTCATAAAACTTAAATGCAAGTATGTTCAGACGGCACAGACTAGAATTCGGCCAGTGTAAAGCTTAACAGCATAGTTTTATAGCATGACCCTCAGTTTGAATTTCCATTGCAGAAATTTTGTACTAAATTTTAGGCACCTTTAACTATGAAATTTTTATATGGTAAAGCTTATAACTTGAAGCATGATTTTAGAATATAGTACAATCTAAATTTTGCACTTTTTGTCTTTATTGTAGCGTGCACATAATACATTATTAGGGTTAAAAAACAACCTATTAAATAAAAACTAAACCGACTGTTATCGGATGCCAGTTAAAAAAGTAACATTTTATTAGTGACCTTGAGTAATGACCTTTAATAGTTAAATGTTATTGTTTAAATCGTTTAAAATTATTGAAAGGAATTTTAACCCAGATACTATGAAAACATCCATCATTTTACATAAAAATAATATAAAAAATCCAAAATATTCAATCTGAGTAGTGGTCAAACATCCAATTCTTTCAATAGCTTTATCACTCTACAATTATTTCCTTGTATATTACCACATTGAAATGCTGGAAGTTTGGAAATTTTCTTCTTAATTAAGGTGTTTTTTTCACTATAGGTTGAAATAATTGGCATTATTTTTATTCGGGAAACTTTAGGGTCATAAAAGGTCTTTAGGGCATTTTCGTTGGATTTTTTTAGTGGCTGTTTTTTGTTACAAAACAACGTTAAATACCGTAAATTCTAACCTATAATTTGCATTTATTAAATAATATATGCTTATTACTTACTAATATGTATAAACCTATTAACTTATTACAGAACACCATCTATGTTTTGTCCTTATGATTCAATGATTATATTTCATTTTTTAAATTTTTGTTTACTAGATTTAGAAATTTTGCGTTTATTAAAAAAATTATAATGAGATATATTATTTTCTGCAAAAGTTTCGTTGTATTATTTCCTGTATGAAAAAAAAAACAGTAGTTGGTTAGTTTGTATAACATTTATAAGTGAAACGAAAATCCTGTTTGAATGAGTTAAACTGGATGCGAGATTGGTGACCTAAATTTTTGCCAAATTGGCAAATTTTTATCTGGTTGATTTTCCTTTTCTTTTAACTTTTTTTGTTCACAACTTAGATTTGGTTTTTGTTTTCCTAAACACTTTTTTTTATTTATTTATCACATTTTATCTTTTGTTTTCGCAATTTAATTTTTTAAACAAAATTGTATTTTACTTATCTTTGTAAAGTTCCAAAAGGATAGATGTTTGCTCGTTGTTGGTACGAGTATTATTATTACTCGTAAACTATGAATAGTGACTAATATCTTTACGTGTTTTTGCTGCTGTTCGCCAGAAGAAAAAAAGGATAAAATGAAATAAAATGAAAAATGGAAAAAAGCGCAATGTGGTTGTTGCTCTTGTTATATCTAGCAAATTGAATCATTCGTTATGTGCTTTTTGGGTTGTGTTTTTTCCTTCTTTCCGAAGCCAAAATTGCTATTTGCACATACACAACAAGTCTGGTGTTTAGCCTTCGGAGACTGTTCGTTAGAGTTATTTGCTAGCAAAGCTATTTGACTTGACAGGAGTCATGTCGCCTTTAGCTTAAAATCATGATTTACGATCAAAGACAAGTGGTTGATTTCAAATGTTTTTGTTGTTAATTTTTTTCCATCGCTTTTTGTTTACTTCAAAATTTTCATTCAGTTATATTTTCGAGTATTGTTCTCCTTTTTGCTCGTTTTAATTTTATAAGCCACAAAAAGAATAAAGATTATTTAATTTTAAATATAAACTAAGCAATCAGATTTAATTAAGTTTTCTACTAGACATGAATAAAAACATTCATTCCCAGACAATATTACACGCAAACATTTTTTATAGAAATTTTAACGTAAATAGAACGAAACCCAAAACAGCAACATTTTTTTATAATTTTGCTCAGATATCGTGGAACTTCTCAAAAAACAATAATTGATAATAAATACTTAGAGTACACGTGTATTTAGAAGATTGTTAAATGAAACGCCGTAAAGACAAAATGGGACACATGCAAAATTGATATAAATATGTAACGTTCAGATTTCTGTTACAAATAGAATCGGAATTTGCGAAGAGTTCAGAATCGCCCATTAAACCTAGAAGAAGGTATTATTTTGCAATCACTTGATTTAATAAATTGACACGACTGCTACTTAAAGTTTATTTAAAGTACTGGGGTTATGGCTGAATTTTAAGGTGCCGTTATAACAGACATAACTACATTAAATTATTAGTGAAAGAAACAATGATTTTGTAGCGTGTGGGGATTTATAATTTGAGTTGGTCAGTTGGGGAACAAATTAGGGCTATTATCCTCAATGGTAGAATTATTCAGTTATAGTTTGAAATAATTTTTAAAACTGGTAGTAGCTATACAAAATATAAAAAAAATGTAATAAATTAATAAATATAAATTTTATTAAAAAATATTTGAGTACTGATCTCAATATAAATTTAATAAAATCAATTGTATTGAATTTCCCAAAAATTGTATAAGTGATTCTGTGTGCAACAAATTTAATATAAGTGTGTCCTAAATAAGATTTTTTTATTGGTATTAAAATTTCATTAAAATTAATTGGAAATAATAATAATAACAATAATAATGTTCAAAATGTTAACTACAATTTTTGGTTATTTATGGCTTATGATCGAAATAGCTATTAATAAATTTTTGTATAAAATAAGAAAAATTTTCCCATTCTTGGGTGGTTTTTATACGTTTCCTTTGGACAAGAGAATAGAGGTATGCTAAGCCAAAATAGTCCAATAAGGTATTGGACAGATGTTTTTAAGACGACGGAAGAAAAAATTAATTCTAAATCTTTGCAGGGTTTTTTACACATATGTATGTATGCATTATCTAGCGATAAGAATTAACATAAAGAAATTTTCAAATAAAAATCCAAAAGGAATAAATGAATTTTTTTTACAGCACTGTTCGCTAATGCACTTAATATTTACCTCCCTTTGCATTTCAAATATTTTTATTAAATATTTGAAATTTTATTAGTCGCCCTCTTTATTTACATGCAGATATAGTTTTAAAGTCAGGCTTAAGTTCGTTGAAAGAACATTTTTTACAACATTTTAGGTGATTAATTTTAAAGGAAATTTTATTTTAGATACTAGCAGAGTGTTTTGAATGTTTTGGCTGCGTAACGACACTCTAACAATGCAAAACTATAGCACATTCTTTACATATTCAACTAATTTTCAATAAAAATAGTGCATTCTATTTCATTTCTTATCATATTCCAGTTTTAGTAAAGTGCACTTCAAGCAGCAATTTTCCATATATCAAAGCTCCCGACAAAATAAAAAATCTACAACCTAACACAAATGCTTCTTTCTAATATTTATTTGTTGAAAACTCCCTGGTTTTTCGTGATTTTTCACTTAATTGGCCCAATAAAGATTAACGTTAAATTCCATATTTTTCTTTTTCAAAGTAGATTTCACTGTAAGTACCAAAAACTAACAATTTTACATTATTTAATACTTGTTATAGTCTTTGTTGCTGCTACTGCTTGTTGATTATCTGAGCCAATTTCTTTGTGCAAACAAACCAGAATAAATATCTCATTGGCCAGCCTAATTTCTCATTAGGAAAACATAGCAATTGCTTTATATTAAAGTTTGGAAATAAATGGATTCTTTATATTAAATTAAGTAAATTATATCAAATCAGTGTTAATAAATCTTGTTTATAAATAATTAGAATTTGCCTTCTTTCGGCAAGCATTTAATTTTTTTTTTTTTCAATATTTTGCAGATTCCAATTTAATGCTTACATTTTACAAAACTATTCAGTCGTCACTTATTGAAGGTAAGTTTGAAGTAAAATGTTCAACAAAAATAACTAAGTCAGATTAAAGTACAAATAAATAATTATTTAATTGAACTTGCCTACCAACCGGTTAACATTTTAATAGATTAAATTGTTTTGTTGTTAATCAAACTTTGATCGAAATGTTAGTTTGTGTGATAAGGGGATACAATAAAGTAAACACATATGTATATGTATGTATGTAAGTGTATATTTGATAATTTAACAATGTCGTCCGTCTGCACTTTTAAACATTGCCTATGCCGCCTAAAAACCACAAAAACCTTACCCACACCAATAAATCAAAGTCAAAAAGGCACAAAGCCAACACACCCAACGTTTTTCTTTATTTTGTCCCTACCAAGCACTAAATACACACAAGCATATTCAACGATTCTCTTTCATTCTCTTTTTCTAACAGAAACACACATAGTCACTATAAATAAATAAACAAGTCTGTAAATATGTTTACGTGCATAAAATAAACATGTCCTAGTAACGTGCATGTGTAAGGATCAGCATGTCAAACGATGTTGTCTCTAAAGCTTGTAGACACGAATGTTCTGTATTTTTCCTCTACTTCCATGGTGGCGTAGTTTGTTTTTGTTTTGTTCTTGTTGATGTTGATGTAATTGGTTATGTTGTGTTGCAATAAAACAATCTAAAATATCTTGCACACCCACCCAATGTGTCATTGGTTTCAATTCGATTTGGTTCATTGTATGATAAACATGCAGCATGTATGTGTTTGTGTGATAGACATTATGCAATGAATCTTAACAAAATTCCATGTGGTTCAATAACACACTTCAATAAAACGTGCCTGGGAGCTGCCAACTGGGAGATCAACAAAATAATTTGCAACAATGTTATATTGTTATCAAAATTGTACTGTTGCTCTTATCATATGACATTTAGTTGTTTATGATTGATATTTTGAACGCCCTATAAAATCAGTATAAGAAGGAACAAATTGAAAATATATGATTTATATAAAATAATTTAATTGCTAATGTAGATTCAATATACAATTCGGCTTACATGTAAACGTACATAATTTATTTGAGTATTATTTACTACTCCAGCCATTAAGCTGTATGATGTTTTAATTTTCTAAAAATTTTTTTTCGGTGTGGTAGCCAATCCAGTTTATTAACATTATTTTCAGTGTGCAGATTTCTCTTCTATTCATCAGAGATGGCGTGGGTATATAAGTTTTTCATTCCTTTTGTAAAATCTATAATATTCATTTCCGAAAACATAAAGTTTTATATATATCCTGGATACTTAGAGGAAGGAAAAGATCTCCCCTTGGTGGTTAGGTTTTGATCTGCATGAAAGGCTGTTTAACTCATGTTTGCTCAAGGTTCTCTAAGGGGTGGAACAGGTCTACGCATCCCTCGTCTTTGTTTTTTTTTTCGTGCAGGAATAAATCCGTGGAAGCCATGCATAAATGACCCTATCATATGTACTTTATGATTTAATGAAAAAATAAAACTCAAAAGACTAAAGACGATGCTTTAACATAAATAAATAACATATTCAAATCATTTTATATGTATGTATACGAGTTATGATTAAAAAATAACCCTTATTTTCAATTTTCGTGAGGTGCGTATGTTCGATTTTCGCATTTCTTTTTTTTTCATGTTGGTACACATGTCTGTTATGTATGTTGACAAATCAGCTATTTTGGATTGTCAGTTTGTTTTTGACTGATAAAAAGGTTAGTCGTGTTTTGATGTGCTCTTCGATTTTTTAGTATTTCAAAAAATTCATCAAAGAAACTGTATTAAGTTTTGTGTAGAAAATGAAATTAAATGTGCAAGGATATTTGAAATGTTGACTGTGGCGTTTGGCGAGTCTACTATGAGCAGAACACAAGTTAAATTGTGGTATAATCGGTTTAAGGAAGGCCGAGAAGATGTCAATGACGATGCTCGTCTTGGTCGCCCGAGCACGTCAACAATCGATGAAAACATTGAAGCATAATCGTCGAATCACTATTATAGAGGTTGCTGATGATGTTGGCATATCGTTCGGCACATGCCAAGCAATTTTTACGGATGTTTTAGGCATGAAACGTGCGACAGCGAAGATTGTTCCAAAATTGCTAAATTTTGAGCAAAAACTACGTTGCTCGGACATCGTTCAGGATATGTTGAAAATCGTCAACGACGATCCAGATTTGTTCAAAAAGGTCATAACTATCCATAATGTCCTTGCACATTAAATTTGATTTTTTACACAAAACTTAATACAGTTTCTTTGATCCATTTTATTTTTTTTTTTCTCAATTCATTTTTATTTGCAATCTATTTTACAAAAATAAAATAATAAGCAAAATACATAATTAATTTAAGTGACATACATATATTAAGTTTCAATAAACTTAAAAATATATATATAAATACAAATTTATAGTATTAATACATTTTCCTATTTTCTGAAGGGTAGGTCAAGTACGTGGTATCTTTTTAGTCTTTGGATTTCATTTCTATCATCTAAAAGGTTGATTGCGAATACATTTGAATGATTGCTAAGTCTGCTAAGGTACCTTTGACAGAAGTTAGAAATTTCTTCTTTGACTTTTTTAATTTTGAGATCTCTGTGTATGTTGTTGTTGTTCACAATCAAGGTGCATTGGCTAACAATCTTAGTGTTTTGGACTGATATCTTTGTAAAATCTCAATGTTGGAGTTGCTTGTTGTGCCCCAAAGTTGAATACCATATGTCCATACTGGTTTCAGGATTGCTTTATATAACAAAACTTTGTTCTCCAGACTTAATCCAGATTTAGGGTGATCCATTTTATGAAATAGTAAAAAATTGAAGAGCACCCCAAAACACGACTAACTTTTTTATCTGTCAAAAACAAACTAACATTCCAAAATGGCTGATATTGTCAACATAAATAACAGACATGTGTACCAACATTAAAATAATGCGAAAATCGAACTTACGTACCTCAAGAAAATTGAAAATAACGGTTATTTCTTGATCACACCTCGTATATGTAGTATTGAAGTTTAAAGATAAAAGTTTATGCACTTTTGCGTACATAAATCAATCGCCAATATCTTATTAATTTTTTTTTTCAATAACATAACTTAAAATTTATGTTATTGTAACTAAACGTAAGCAGAAATTAAGTAAAGTAATGAATTTTCGCAAACAATTGCTGCCGCAATGTACTCCTACCGATCACTAAAAGCTCACAAAAATACTCTGTAAGGGAAACAGCGGGAGACAAAATTTAAGTCAACAAAAATTCCATAATATTGGAAGGAAAATATATACTTAAGTAGTACAAAAGATGAACTCAACAAGAACATAAACGACAGGACAACAATAAACATTCCTATTGTCCTAATAAATGTCTAACAAAAAAAATCATACAGACAATAGGGACATATCTTGTTTTATTCTAGGCAAACCTTGAACTCATTTGAAAACAAAACTGAACATAATCATATTCTACCAAAAGAGATTTCTATTTGTTCTTTTTTCATTCTGATTTGGTGATTTTCATTATTTTATTTATCCACAAACTCAACCATACTTAATATAAGACCTTTAGAATACAGATTTTTAGCGTAGAGATTACAGCTTAATATTGCTTTAAGCATATTGTTAAAATGTCCACCAAATACACATGAAAACACTATGATATCACACATACCAATACGGCTTTGAATACTTGTAATTTGAACTACTTAAACCTAAATGAGACTGTGTTTCTATTTATTTATTTTTGGATTTTTTATGGTAGTGTAAGCCCAACCCCGAGCCCTCTTTTATGACCCCATAACATTAGATTTACTTGGCTCGCCAGTGCGATAAACCACATTTTATTGACATTTTGAGAAGACATAAGAACAGAATTAAAGGGGAAGTAAAAAGAGGACTTTGTGTTGTATAAATTCCTAAATGTTCCATTTGAAAATGAAGCTGATAGAGGTGTTGCTGTATGAATATTTCTCTTGTTTATATAAGTGATAGATTTAATTTTGTGTTATTTAATTTTTTTACTTTTTTTATTTTATATTTTTTGTGCTTCTTAACATCCATATTTCGTTTTATTCGTCTTCGTATTTGCATTTTGTACTCTATTCCATAGTTGGAGTGAAGTGTTTAGTGGTCTAAAATGAAATTGACTTTGTGTATAGTGTTTCTTCTTTTAACAGACTCCTGAGCCTTAAATGACCACTTCATTTTAATTCAGTATTGTGTGTTTTTTAAACGACTCATTTATAAAATATAGACTTTTAACGTTTGATTTTGGTTAAATAACAAGTAAAATATAATTATAACTACAATTAAATTTTCCTCTGAGTTTAATATCTTCTAAAACCATATTATAAAAACAAGTGATTAAAAAAGATTTTGTAATAATAGGTTGGGGAAAAAGAAATCCATTATTTTTCGGTAGATGGCTGTAGTGAACGATATCTCTTAATGTATCGATCAAAAAATTTAAAATTTATGTTCGTTGTCAAGGTGATATTTAACACTAAAAAAGTTCTTTTACGGCTTTTTGTTTTGTCCATTCTGTTGTGAGTATTAAAAATAGAAGTCAACATAGAGAAAATTCGATACATTTTACAAAATTTTCTTTGATAAAGGCGAAAATGCCAGCTAGGCGTTTGAGATTGTGAATGCTGTTTATGATGTAGATACTGTAACAGCTAATTATGTGCAATTGCGGTTTCGTCGATTCCATTCAGGCATTTTTGAATTTAAAAATGCATGTCGTTAGGTCGTCGAAAATGTCGATAAAATCATAGACCGGCATAGTAGTAGTTTTAGCATCGCCCGAGTGCTAAAACAGTTCTGAACCGTTAGCGCAAAGTTGGATTTAAAAAGTAGGTCGATGTTTGGGTGCCACACCAATTCACACAAAAAAACATGATAGATCGAATTTTCAAACGGAATGAAATCGACCCATTTCTTAAACGAATGGCAACTGGGCTAAGAAATGGTTCAAAAACGACAAAATGATCATGGTCAAAGCGCGGTGAAGCAGCTCAAACGGTGGCTAAACCTGGACTTACGACCAGGAAGGTTCTACTATGTATTTGGTTTCTTTCAACCAAAAAGTGCTGAACGAGCCTAAAGAAGTTTTCACTTCAAAAAGTTACATTATTTGGAAAAATACCGGGAAGAATGATTAAATATTGCCCTCTGGGCTTGAACAGGCCTAGACAAATTATGATTTTTATATAATCAAATTTAATTCAATGCAAAAGCGGGGGCTTAAATCAAATAACACGAATTTAAGAGATCATACTTGTCTGATGATTATACTCTCAAGAGAAGTTTGTTTGAAGATTATGTTTGCCAATTGTTAGAGAAGCACACAACTGATAAAGATTTTTTGAGATCAGAAATAATATGATGACCAAATATGACAGCGGTATGTTGAATCTAATTTCCTACAATGTAATTAATGAAAATCCGGCTTGAATTCCACAGACGGCAGCCAAAAGATTATTCCTTTCATACGTCTTTAAGTGAAAAATTAAATTAATTAATAAATAAAAGAAGAGAAAAAAATACGAAATTCAATAAATAAATTAATAAATAAAATTTTTCTCTCAGCGAAATTCTGTAATAAAAATATTTGATTTTACAAAGTTTTAAATTAGACACTAAATATTCATATTTGCTTCATAAAAATGTAGTACATAATTCATGAGATTTATTCTAACGAAGCTAATGATGAACTTTTTAAAAAGAAGTAAAAAGTCATGCAAATTACAACCATATTCGTAAAATGCTTAAGAGTTTCCAAATATATAAGAGTAATAGAGTTTGTAGCTGATAAAAAAACTCATCAAAAATAAACAAGGCATCAACTTTACCTTTTTTATTAAAACGGAAACGAGCTTTTAGATTAATAAAAAATCAGAAATATTTTGTAAAAAAAAAGAAAAAGTTACTCAACAACTCATCATTAGTAAAGTAACTTCTTTGAAAAAGCTAAACAGAAAATTAAAAGAAAAAAAGTGGCGACAGGTAAACTTGTATCAGCAACAACCGTTGCCAACACAAAAACGAAGGTAAACTAAAAAAACAGCAAATATAAATGCAAACAAACAGAAAAAGTTGTAAATTGTTCTTTTTAAAAGTCACACTTGTTTGTTAAGTTGTTAAAAATTTTACCTTTCTTTGGTACTAAACATCTACACGAGTTATTAAAATATTTCCATACATGACACTTACGAACAGAATTCGCTTTATATTTTTTCATAAAAATCACAGATTATCTGCTGCGAGTACTAAAGTTTTAAATATTTCGGGTATAGAGGAAGGATATGACGGTGGATGGGTTTTACTGATTTCTTTTTGCCTAATAATAAAGTTAATCGAGTACTTTACTTCATTAGGATATGGAAAAATGTCTACATAAGACATTTATATTAAGGGTGTTTCCTGTACCATACTGAGTGTGTTTTCAGGCGGCATAATTTTTTATTTACACATTTACTTTCATTCATTCAATTATTCATTAACTATTATATAAACAACTTACATGAATGTTAAAGAAACGAAAATAACTGAAGGTAAAGTAAACAAGTGGGAGCACTATATTCGGCAGCACCGAGTCATATATTACCTTTATTATAGTGAAGTTAGATATTGCCTTACGCTGTTATTATTCCAATTTGCAAACTATATCTTCGGCTTTTACTCTTATGATTTTCGACTTCATCAGTACAATTAAAATATATAAAGCTTAATAAAATATAATAAAGTTCACTTAAAAAAACTCATTAGAATCAAATTTTTTCCGTAACAAAAAGGCAAACGAAAAATATTAAAACATAAAATCAAAAACACACAGTAATAATTATAAATTATAATGAAATTATTCACTTTATTATCAAACTTGTTAGGTAAACATACATACATATATGCGATATTTACTGCGGTTTTTGATAAAATATTTACTAAATTAATTCAATGATAAGCAAAATTTGGCTAAAGCAAAACAAAGCAAAAAACAAGTAGCTTGGTAATGAAGAAAAAATTAAGAAAAATCTCTAAGTAGAGGTAGACTTAGTTCTAACCAATTCATGATAAATAGATGCTATGATGTTGATTTAAAAAAAAATCGTATTCCTTTGTTTGAATTCGGTTGTTTATACAAATATAAGATGGTAAAATATGAAAGTAAAAATATTAAACAAGAGGGAAGCTTTAGGTAGTGGTAGACTTCGTTCTCACCAAATGACGATTGATGATTGAATACAGTTAGATACAAAGAAGGCTGCTGCAATTCAGAAAAAGCTTTACATTGTGCTAGTGTTTGAAATAATATCTTTCCAATTCACGTTGGTGCTTTTTTAAATAATAAAATCGTACAGTTTTCTTTTGTGATCTAAGTAATTGGTTAATAATAAAAAGGTTTGATTCGAAAAATATTTAGTTACAATTACAATGATATTTTTTCACATAAGAAGTACGAAAGTAAATATGTACTTGTTCATAAGATCTTTTTGAGAAAATTTTGTATTTATCTCTCGCTTAAAAAAATCTATAATTATTCTATAAAATAAAAAAGAGCAATTCAAATCAAAACATTATTGCTTGAAAATGTCTAATATTTAGAAATGAATAGAAAATAAAAAGAATTTCTTGGAAATAAAAAGCAGAAAACTTTGTCACTATTATACCAAGAAAATTAAATCAGTTTAAATGAAAAGATGGTAAGTATACGTTAAGGTAGATAGTAAGTATATTTTAAACAAGTCCTGATTTATACAAATTCTGTGGAAAGTTTTAAATCGAAGATAGAAAAGAGGAGGTTGTAAGAGAAAAGTGCAAAGGAGAAACTGCCATTAAAAGCTCAATGGGCAGGACAATTTAGAAAATAACTATGTCGAACAAACTAAGAGAGGCTAGAAAACCCCTCAGAATCTTTAAAAAGGAAGTGATCCAGCTTAATTCCAAATATCCTCTTAAGCTCTCTTAGTACTGATACCCAATATGCTGAAGACGCCGGTATTATAGTGCAGGTCATAGGTAGATAATATGTTCAATCGTTTTTTCCCCTTCCTTATCTTGTCAGTTTTATTATATAGGAGACCCATCCTTCGTGCACGTATATATATTTTGGGCATTCATGGTAATACAGTAGTTTTCTTCGGATCTAGTCCTTATAGTCAAACAAATCAATTTTTTTTTTTTTTTACACAAAATATCAGATTTTGAAACAGTAGAATCAGCGCGTAGTTCCGAAAATCCGCAAACTTAAGTTAACCAAATAGACACGATATGAAAAGAGGAAATATGCTTTAAGATATTCTACACAATACATTTAATTTTTAAAAATTTTCGGTCTGAAATTTTAAAAGTTGGGGAATTACATTTCGTTACAGTTAGGAGCTAAAAAGTTCACAAAAGGATTTAAAATAATATAGTTAAGTGCTTTTGAAATTAAAAAATTTCCTGGTGAAAACCACATTTCGTATCATCCTATACGCAAAAAAAAAATTTCAATGGGAACTCAAAGTTTTAGCTTACGAGGTTCTGTAGTGTTTAGTTTAAAATCGGAAACTATTTTTTTAAGCCTTCTCACAAAATGTACCGCAGTGCGGCGTAAACCAGCGACTCAGCCCCATAAAATAGTCCAGCGGTGATAGGCTACACGATTTGGGATTCGAACTAACAAATGGTGCACAGTAATTATGTGCTATGAAAACAATTGTTCTATTAAATTTATTGTGGTTGCGTCTTGTTGACGCTCTTCTTTTGCGTTAAGGCCACTTCATTTAATAGAGAAAAAGTCGTTGTGTTATAGTAGCTGGTTTTACCCTTAATTTTCTTGATGACAACGTTTTTTACAACCCACAAGCAAAATTCCCTCCTACTACATGTAGTCATGTTTCTTTGTCTAATCACGCAACAGGTATCAAAATAATTGACTAAAATGGCAACCGAAAACCATCTAATATTATTTAAAATACATAAAATGTTATTCAAAATCGTATTTTATTACGTTCAGCGATTTTATAAAAAGACCAAACAACGTCTTTAATAGTATAAATTTATAAATAAAATGCTATGACTTGCCAGCGCCGTATACGAGGATGGTTGCCATAATATCTTATAATAAAATCTTGCATCGAGTATATCTTCCATTTTTCTTCACTTCTTTCCACACATCTTCCATTTGTCTTAAAACCAGCTAAGAATATGGGCTTTAAAAAGGATTCACACAAACACAAGTACAAACTGCGAAATCAAATAGAGAAAACAAACAAACAAATTTCTTGGTTAAACAAAAGGATGCAATCGGGTTTATTTGTTTAGAATCCACTTTAATGTGAAACTGTCCAAGAAAAAGTATCATCTGGTTATTCGTTGCACAGTTTTCTTCTTTATTTTACATTTTCTTACAATACAGGCGCACATTTAATATTAGGGCGCACATTTAATATTAGGGCGCACCAAAAAAATTATTAAATTCTGTTATTATTTTTATTATATTTTATTAAATTTAAACTTAAGCATTCTGGTTTGTAAGTAGCTTCAAAAAAGGATTTATAATAAGCTTTAAGAATTTATATTGTAATATGTTCATAAGACATGTAAAAGCTATAAATTGAAAAGGATAATTCAAGCAACAAACGAAATAATTACAAAAATAATGCTTGTTTTTCGCGTATATGAAAATCTGCAAAAGTTATCGTTATACTCAAATGAAAATAATATAGTTTCAACAATCTTGAGCACTTCCGTACAATTAACATTGTACCAAATATCCGCTAGTTTTCGGAGTCTTTATACGTCCATGATCATATCAATTGTAAAATAATAAAGTTAGGTTATATATAAGTTAGGTTACCTATCTTTAGCAGCAAAAATACTTGCTTACTTGCTTACTTCTGGTAATTAATCCTTTAATCTTGACTTCAGTGAATTCAGACTTCAGTGAATTCAGACTGTCGACTGGTAACTGTCGGCATTCTTTCTCATCACGCAGACTCTAGTAATTGCTAGCATATGTTCAAGGATCAGGTCCCCCATGGCATCCACATATAACAAGCTTCTACCAGCACAAACTAGTAGAAATAGCTTTATATTTTGTAGTCCCTTTTGAAAACGTATTGAAGAAATGATTTATAAATTGATCAAAATATTAAGCAAACAAAAAGTCAGTTAATAAAAGCATGGCAAAATATATATTTACTAGGCCAATTTACAACTGTTGATCGTGTTTTTTGTAACCTTAATTAATAAATATTGTTCATTCAGATTATTTTGTGATGATAGCAACAGATTTTAATGCCAATCGATAAATGCGACCATACTGTAAGTGTATTTATACGCAGGCAGTCTGATAATAAATTATACAATCTTATGTGTATTGAATTCACATGGCACCCGTATGTATGAAGACAGTTATAGTCACATTTTTGACAGAATGAGAGTTGGTTCTCTATGTACTTTATGGATGAAACTCAACCAAGTAGGTATATTACACGTCTTTAGTCACTACTACCCCATCTATCATACTCTCCAATATTATAGTAGATTTCAAAACATATATTTCAAATCATTATGTCTATATGGGTCCATTTTTAAATTCTTATCTGCTTTTTTACGTTTTTTGATTTTTTGTTGATTTTATTTTCATATTTTTTATTTGATTTATATTGTTAGCTATCAGTTTGCAAATGTCTAGCAAATAAAAACTATGGCATATGCATGTCTGTATATTTTGTTAGTGTTGTAAAATTATCCAATAACATTCTGCAAATGCTATGATGCAAGAACATTTGCACAAGATTGTGAATAAGCCTATTGTATTATCATTTGAATTTGATTATTTTTGTTTTATGCGACCTTAATATACAAATTGCAACCGTTTCATACACCATATAATTCCTATAGTTATGTTTTATCCTTGAATATATGTATTTCTCTGTAAATTATTCCAAGTTGTTGCTAAAATAATATTATTTTGTGAAATTTTCGATATTTACATATGACAGGGTTTTTGTTAAGCATTTCATCTATGATTGATAAGCAGGCATGTTTCATGGCG
Source organism: Phasia obesa (assembly GCA_949628195.1). Taxonomy (NCBI): domain Eukaryota; kingdom Metazoa; phylum Arthropoda; class Insecta; order Diptera; family Tachinidae; genus Phasia; species Phasia obesa. The sequence continues at coordinate 745,041 of OX451215.1, read as the reverse complement.
TTCAGTAAAACTAGTGTTTGTTGTAAATTTTAAAATACAAGATATGCAATAAAAAATTACTTCAAACAATGAACTTTATTAAATGGCGTTACATTTTATTTTTCAAAGCGGGATATTTAAAGACCTTTTACGGAGCTTTACAATAATTTTTAGAACCTTATATAAATTTTAAAATTTTATCCAGGGATGGGTGCCTTTATATAAAGAAAATACGTATACGTGAAGCACTATAAAAGTTAGAGTCTTAACATTTGGTGTGGATTACATATAAAGTAAACTCGAACAAAATATTGTCAGGACGAACACAATGTGTGTGGCCACAACTAGTCTATAATATGTATGTAATTTTTGCACGAGTATAAATATGTATCTCCAAAAAAGTACAAGGGCATTTACTGAGTCAAAACCAAACACAAGAAATTTATTACATGTAGCTTTGTCCTTACATGTGTACACACACACTCGATTTATTTAGTATATCTTGCAAAGTATGAATGCAATCATGAAATATTACAGTTCGGTAACTTAGGACTTTGTTCGTTCATTCATTTCAAAACATTTTTTGTTGGTCAAGATATTGAGGAAAATGGAAAAAGTGAAAATCTGATAAAGAAAAAACTATATGTGAAATTGGATAAAAGGTTTTTAACTGATTCTAATGCTGATGGTATTGTTAAACAGAAAGGAGAAAGAAAATAAAATTTTTTACTTTTTTAGTTTTAAAAATGAAAAACTATTTTTATGCTTCATTTGGCGCAAAAAAAAATTTTTTAACAAAAGGAAACTTTAGATCTTACTTAAGCCAAAGTTTCGTTTTTAAGTTCCAATTGTGCTGTTATTAATCATCATCTCTTAAATTATAGACTTAGAAATGCGACACTGACTTATTGAAAATAAACGAAAAACAGAAATTTTTATTAAATATTTGTTTAAAGGGATTTACGTAGAGCACTGAAAATGCAAGTGTTCTTATGGAACTGAAGTTTAGAAGAAACATTTTTAATTTTATTTAAAATATTAAATAAGTTTTCGTTTAGTGGCCATTTGTAATAAAGTGCATTAATTCAAACTGTTAATTTAGCCAACCATTTACTTATTTGTGTATCAAGTGCTCTTTGAGTGTGTATTTTTATAGCCTTTTAGACTCAAGTATCTGCACACAAATACATACATAGCACTTGTGCTTCGGTCTCTTTGAGATGTTTTGTGTAAATATAGCTAAAAGCATTCCTAATGTCAATAGTAAAATTATTTGCACTACATTTATACTAAGAAGCATTTTATATTAGCCTTAGTGAGTTCACTTATTCGATTTTACACTGTTGAAGCTTTAGATTTAAATGCTCTCATTCCCAAGAGATCTGCAAAATAATTTTGGTTTATCAAAGTGGAAAAATTTACTTAAAATATAATCTTGATTTTGATATAAAAATTTTACGATTTATTACTCTGGAGTTAAACAAAATAGCCCACTTCTCAAAAACACAATTGAAACTCAAATCATATCAAAATTACAGTAATTACTATTAAATACTTTATATTTATATTTTTTAAAACTGTTATATAATTTAGTTTATGCCTCGATAGATCGATTGCAGCACGTTAGTCTATCAGTCTGCAGGTTGCGTGTTCGATTCTCGCAAAAGATACTGGGTGTCTTCTGCAAACAAGCAAATAGCTTTGCAGAGGTGGTGTTGTCTTGAAAAAAAATATTTTTTATTATTTCACCACAGGTGGAAAGAGTATATTTCCGTATAATCCAGCAAAAAGTTATGAATTACCAAAAGTACCACATAATGACTTACTTTTGTGATTCCGAAAATCTCTTACTTAATTACAAAACAGACTAAACTTAAGTAATTAGTAATTGAACTAGTTATTGAAGTTTTAAAGAGAATGCCTTGTAAATATATACTAAATATTTCATTATTTAAAAGAATATTTCTTTAGAATAAAAAAAATATTTGCATTAAATTACACAAGACATAATCATTACGTAATCAATATTGATAAATTAGTTGTTCTAGTCTCACGCCTTGTTAAAATTATTAAGTTTGTAATCCAGTTAGGAAGTCCTTTCACAACGAAGTTTCAAGAAAACTTGAAAGTGAAGCTGACACAACCATCTTGAATCCAATTTTTGTTAGTTTGTAGTCAGTATTCTGATGTTGTCTATGTGATTAATACATCTAGGTGGATTCGTTTTAAAACGGAAATCTCAACTATTTAAGAATCAAACGCAATTAAAAAAATATGTTACTATATGTTCCGTTCCACACTGGCAATTTTTGTTTCTGCAACACATACATTTGTTGTTGGGAGAGGAAATAAAATGGGAACGGGTACGATGTTTCATGTAATTGAGACTATCTATTGTTATTCTTGTTTACTCTTTTCGACATGAGAAAGACAGTATAGAAGTATGCAGTCGTCAGAAACACAATTTTTAAAGAATGGACACGAATTGAACTTCAAAAGAGAATTTAAAAAATGTTTCAGAAACAAAAATTGCAAGCGTGGAACGATATATGTATTAAAAATATGTTATGTTATACTCATGATTTTCATTTTCATAGAAATATAGAATTATTTTTTAATATTTTGAAAATCCTTTGTAAAAATGTTTGCAAAAATATTTTTTTGAAAATTTTTTTGCAATCCATATTGAGTTAGAATGGTCAGACCAAAGCAAATAAAAAAATCATTAAAAAAGATTCATCATATTGACCCCCCATGTGCCTTTTGACTGCTCCTGGTTACCAGTAGGCACCTTGTAGGTGCATTGGCTACCTCTATGTGTATTGCTTTCAATACAGGCCTTTAATACAAATCAAAGCAGATAAACCCTATCACATAAAAACAAGCAAAAATCGTCCCTCGCAGGGGGTTATTGATCCCATGAGGTCTGTATGCACTCCATGCGATCTATTAAATAAAAAAGAGCAAAATAGAATCATTACAACCGAAAAAAAATAAAAACAACCAAAAAGATGTTAAAAAAATATAGGTAGACGTGGTTTTTTGCCCGCTGCTTCAAATTGAGTTGTCTGATGTTGCTGAATTTCATTTGAGAAATTTTGAAATTTTTAAAACTATGCCTGACAGATTGGTGTACTTAAAAGTAGGTGTCTTGACAAAGTTGATTTCAACCCGAACACAGGCGGACATCGCTAAATCTACTTCCCTATTTATAAGGATCCAGAATATACATATATACTTGATGGAGTCGGAAATGAATATTGTAGAAGTTACACACGGAATGACAAACTTATAGATAACCTTTCTACCTGTGGTGAAGGGTATAAAAAGTATAACGTCTATTCTATTGGAGTCTTGTGAAATTGGTATATTTTCTTGTTTAGTTATTCTAGTGTTAACTAAATGAGTAGATATAAATCATTATTTAAACCGTGTATTATTTTACATGCAAGATAATCAATCCCAAGCTAGTTAGGTACTTATTTGCACATGCCAAAGTACACAATTTTTTTTTTTTTTTTTTTTTTGAGCATTAAAACCTTTACATATAAATGTACATATATATCGTGATATGAATCCATAAAAGCCCTAAGATACATTGAACAAAATTTTAATGAAGAAGCAAAAAATTCTTTAATTTGAAAAATGAACCACAATTTTTGAAAATTTGTCCAGTTTAAGCTTAATCATAAGAACGTTATTTTTAACTGTAAGAGTGCAAGATTTTGCAGAAACTCCTAAATTGACACCGTGCATTATAATGAATCAAAAACACGATTTTGAATTTTTTATATCTCAGGGCTATTTTGAGATCATAGAGCGATATGCACTTAACTTCATACTTAAGTGCTTAAGTCTATGCTTGTATGTATGTTGTGTACATTTACATATGTATGTGTGTGTATTATTTATTTTTTTACAAGCCAGGTCATTTTGCATACTTAATCCACATCAAGTTTGTTTAAGATAATCTCTGTTTTTTTTTTACCTTTTCTTTTTACCTTACATTGATTCAGTCAATTTATCTTTTACTTTGTTTTAAATCTTTGTTATTATAAATCTTTGTAAATAAAGACATTTAAAGCACATACATTTGTTATTTGAAACATACAATGTAACTAAATGTTTTTTTTTTACTTCATTATTAAGTTGTTTAAAAATTAAGATTATCTGTGTTTGCCTTTCATCAGTATCTCTGCTGTTGGTGTGAGAAGATATACGAGTACATTAATATGTATATTTTAAACGATTCTGATTATGTTAAGAAATTAATTCTTTCACAACAATAGATTTTTTTTACAAACTCAAACATAATATATTTAAATATTTGCAAACAAAGTATAGAAATTATTTTTATAAAAAACAGGATTTGATGACTTTAAACCCTTTTTATTGATCAAATACTCTAAAGTATGTACTTTATACACGTTGTATACCGCGGACACGACAGCTATCAATCGTGTTCACTAGTCGATGTAAGATGCATAACATGCGCCCAAAAATAACAAACAAAATTTTTACAATAATAATACTAAACATTTTAAAACTATATTATAGTTACTTAATTAGTTTCAGCCAGTGCCACGCAAAAATGTATTTAATTACATTTATCTTTTTGACTTAAGATATAAATACTTATTATTAGTTTAGTAATATTGCTAATAAAATAAATTAATTAATTTACAAATCAATTATGAATTGGTTTCTACGTAATCGCAAGAGCTAACATGTGTTGACAACTACGATTACATGATATTTTTGACTTATAGAGATTAATCGCTATAAAAATTATAATTAAAAGCGTTTGGCAAACCCTAGTCTAGAGTTCCTAAAATATCAATAATATTTAGTACCCTGAGGCTGCAATTTTTGGAATTTCTTGTTCTTGTCATACTTTATTTCAATTAAAACATTACTATTTTGTGGCCAATCTCTTTGACAGTTATGGGAGTAGAAATTGTTGAAAAATAAGTTTGAAATGTATTTACACCCATTTTTTAAAAATGTGGTAGAATAAACGTTTTAATTCAATTACATGTCTGATTGATAAACCAACCAAGACTTAATCAAAAATCCATTTGAGTATAAAATATTATATTGACTTGTATGTTCATATTTTTTTATCATAGTGTGCTTTTGAACTAGTAAATGTCTAAATATTACAAATTCTTTGAAACGTTTTTCTACTAAACAGTATAAATGTGTGAGTTTGTGTAAGTGTGCATTTGTTCGCAAAATTATTCATACTCTAGTATGTGCAGGCATGTGTGAGAATTTGTGTGTTTTCTGTTAAGGGCGTTTCCGGATCCTCTAATCAATAAACACTTATTTAGAGATATTCAAACAAAAAATATCAAAAATGGAAAATGGAAAACGGAAAATAAAACTATATAAAGAGGAAAAATTGTAAATATAAATAATAATAAAAACAAA